>OZ024763.1:20712693-20755193 GCA_964016885.1 Eledone cirrhosa | reverse complement strand
TTCTGCGAAAATCATTGCAGGGTGTTAAGAGTTAACACTATAAAATATCACAATGATCTGTCCACTAGTAAAGATACTATAAACATTTGTATTAACAAACTCGTTTTTAGACATTTTCTACAAAAATCACCATACGGTTTTAAGAGTTAATAGAAGAAACATTGAAAAATTGTTTGGTTATTTGTTTAAGTTCAAATTAGTGTTAAGTTCATGCTAAAATGATATGTCGACTAATAAAGATACTATAAACATTTGAATTAACCCATTAGCATTTACATTACTCTATATTTGTTGCTATATTTTCACAGTAAAGGCTTTATCTTACATAATTATCTCACATAATATCAAATCTAGGAGATTTTGAAGTTATTTATTTTGGCAACAATACCTTAACCCTTTAGTATTTAAACCAGCTGTATCCGGCCAGAATTCTCTCACCTCTTTCTGTTCAAACTGGTTGTAACCAGCCATTCATACCGATATTAAAGTATTGTCCTCAAAATAAATAATATCAAAATCTCAGATTCGATATTATGTGAGGTACAATGTTTACCATAAAAATATAATAGTAAATATAGAGTAATGTAAATGATAAAAGGTTAATATAGGTATGAGCACCAGTTACAGCCAGTTTGAAGGTTACAGCCAGAGGTGAGAGAGTTCTGACCAGATATGGCCGGTTTAAATGCTAAAAGGTTAAAAGATACGTTTTTAGGTATTTTCTACTAAATCATTACAGGTCGTTAACAGTTAATATAAGTTCAAGTTAGTGTTCAGATCATGCTAAATGTTAGAAAGAAAGCCAAAAAATGTTAAAATACTAACAGGAAACCATGAAAACATCAGACAAGGTGCTGAATTTGTGCAAATAAAAGAGTGAATAAAGCAAAACGTTTTCGTTTTAAGCTTGTTTAATATATATATATATATTTATCAATAGTTACAACAGTGATATATATACAGGTACTTAAGTTTCATTGGGTTCTGGACCCTAACTCGTGACATTTGAAAATAATATTTTTCTTATGACAGGCTGAATGAGTTAGGGTCCAGAACCCAACGAAACTTAAGTACCTGTTTATGTCACTGTTGTAACTATTTATACCAAACTCATCCCTTGGACTGAGTGCTCTTACCCTTGGATATTTCTACCAAACTTTTATATATATATATATATATATATATATATACAATATTAAATAAATGGAAAACTATATTTATAAAACCATATTTATTTCATTATATATATTTCGGGGATATCATATTAACAATATGTTATGCCTTCATCAGACAAAATACAATATAAACAGTTTTATAGATAAATATATTCGACATACCGTAATAAACATCAACTTCATTTGAAGAGGTTTACTCTAGCAGTTTACTCTAAGCTCTTCAAATGAAGTTGATGTTTATTACGGTATGTCGAATATATTTATCTATAAAACTGTTTATATTGTATTTTGTCTGATGAAGGCATAACATATTGTTAATATGATATCCCCGAAATATATATAATGAAATAAATATGGTTTTATAAATATAGTTTTCCATTTATTTAATATTGTAAATATACTCCAAATATTTGTCGAGTGCTTTTATATCAGTTATAAATATTTACTAGTTGTAACCCAACAATTTTAAATATAACTTTACATATATATATATATATATATACACACATACATATATATACATATAAGGTAAAGAAATCGAAAATACAACTGGAGATTTTTTAAGAATATTTATTTATTTCCTTTACCTGTTTCACAGTTCTTATGTTTTTGAAACTGGTAAAGGAAATAAATATTCTTAAAAAGACTCCAGTTGCATTTTTGATTTCTTTTCATTATACTTTCACCCATGTAGGACATCTCGTTTTTTTATAATAAAAATAAATAAAAAAATAAAAAATCATTTCCTTTATATATATATATATCATCATTTTACGTCCGCTTTTCCCTGCTTGCAAGGGTAAGACGGGAACTGATTCTGGCTTGATTTCTACAGCTGGATACCCTTCCTAACACCAACCTCATTTACAGTGAGTGCTGGGTGCTCTTTTTCCATGGCGCCTACATGTCCACTTTACAGTGTGGGCTGGGTGCTTTTTTTTTTTGCCGTGGCACCTCCACGACCACTTTGCAGTGGAATGATAGGGACCCCAGTCCCTATCATCTCATTTCTACAGCTGAGTAAACTGGAGCAATGTGAAATAAAGTGTCTTGCTCAAGGAAACAACACATCACCCGGTCTGAGAATTGAACTCACAACCTTTCGATTGCAAGGCCAATGCTCTAACCACTAAGCCATGTGCCTCCATATATATATATCTGGAATATATATATCATCATCATCTTCGGAAGATGACGTTAAAAGAAGATGATGATGATGATATATATATATATATATATATATATATATATCCCAGCCAAATTTACAGTACCGTCTGAGCAAGATAAGGCGAGATGTGGATGAACTGACTAACCCATGCAAGCATGGAAATGGACGTTAATCGATGATGAATGATATATATATATATATATATATATATATATATACACACACACACCTATCCAGGCTCAAGCTGCGCCTGTACAAGAGCATCGTGCTGCCGACAGTGCTTTACGTGAGCAAAAGCTGGAAGAGCACAGGAAAGATAGAGAGACGACTGAACTCATTCCAGCAGCAGTGTCTGCGACGGATCCTTCATGTGCCCTAGCGCAACCATATGTATGTGTGTGCCTGTGTGTGTATATATATATATATATATATATATATATATATATATATATATATATATATAATTATAGATAGTTTTTGCTTGTGTTGTGGTATAAAATACTTCGAAGGGCTCAGTACAAATTTATCTCCCACCCACCCCTTTACACTACTTAGTGATGGGAAGGTCAATGATTTTCAAAGTAACGTCTCTCCTTTCTCCCACCACAGAGGAAGGGGAGTAGTGACCCCCCTAGACTGGAGCCCAGGTTCAATCAATTGCATGCAAAAGAGTATCACCTGCTGAATGCACCCAAGAGGCAGTGGATGGTCTTAAAACAAGTAATGAATTGAGTCAGAGTCTAACAGCTGTCTCAAACCCAGAGACACCATTCCATCACAGGATTAAAGCCTGTCTCAAACCCAGAGACACCAGTCCATCACAGGATTAAAGCCTGTCTCAAACCCAGAGACACCAGTCCATCGCAGGATTAAAGCTTGTCTTAAACCCAGAGACACCATTCCATCACAGGATTAAAGCTTGTCTCAAAGCCAGAGACACCATTCCATCACAGGGTTAAAGTTTGTCTGAAACACAGAGAGATCAGTCCATCACAGGGTTAAAGTCTGTCTCAAACCCAGAGACACCATTCCATCACAGGGTTAAAGTCTGCCTCAAACCCAGAGACACCATTCCATCACAGGGTTAAAGTCTGCCTCAAAGCTAGAGACACCATTCCATCACAAGGTTAAAGTTTGTCTCAAACCCAAAGACACCATTCCATCACAAGGTTAAAGTTTGTCTCAAACCCAGAGACACCATTCCATCACAGGATTAAAGCCTGCTTCAAAGCCAGAGACACCATTCCATCACATGATTAAAGTCTGCCTCAAAGCTAGAGACACCAATCCATCACAGGATTAAAGCCTGTCTCAAAGCCAGAGACACCAGTCCATCACAGGATTAAAGCCTGTCTCAAAGCCAGAGACACCATTCCATCACAAGGTTAAAGTTTGTCTCAAACACAGAGAGATCAGTCCATCACAGGGTTAAAGTCTGCCCCAAAGCTAGAGACACCAGTCCATCACAGGATTAAAGCCTGTCTCAAACCCAGAGACACCATTCCATCACAAGGTTAAAGTTTGTCTCAAACACAGAGAGATCAGTTCATCACAGGGTTAAAGCTTGTCTCAAACCCAGAGACACCATTCCATCACAAGGTTAAAGTTTCTCTCAAACACAGAGAGATCAGTCCATCACAGGGTTAAAGTCTGCCCCAAAGCTAGAGACACCATTCCATCACAGGATTAAAGCCTGTCTCAAACACAGAGAGATCAGTCCATCACAGGGTTAAAGTTTGTCTCAAACACAGAGAGATCAGTCCATCACAGGGTTAAAGTCTGCCCCAAAGCTAGAGACACCATTCCATCATAGGATTAAAGCCTGTCTCAAACCCAGAGAGACCAGTCCATCACAGGGTTAAAGTCTGCCTCAAACACAGAGAGACCAGTCCATCACTGGGTTAAAGTCTGCCTCAAAGCCAGAGACACCATTCCATCACAGGGTTAAAGTCTGCCTCAAAGCCAGAGAGACCAGTCCATCACAGGGTTAAAGTCTACCTCAAAGCCAGACACCATTCCATCACAGGGTTAAAGTCTGTCTCAAAGCCAGAGACACCATTCCATCACAGATTTAAAGTCTACCTCAAAGCCAGAGACACCATTCCATCACAGGATTAAAGCCTGTCTCAAACACAGAGACTCCATTCCATCACAGGGTTAAAGTCTGTCTCAAACCCAGAGACCATTCCATCACAGGGTTAAAGTCTACCTCAAACCCAGAGACACCATTCCATCACAGGGTTAAAGTCTGTCTCAAACACAGAGGCTCATCTGGCCGGTGCTTAGTTTCCCTGGCATGAAGCGACCGCGAGTACAATACTTCCCACCTGGACTAGACACCAGTCCATCACAAGGTTAAAGTCTGTCTCGACTCTGGAGGCTCATCAGGCCAGTGCTTATCCCGGTTTCCATGGCATGAGTACAAGACTTCTCTCCTGGACAGGACACCAGTCCATTGCAGGGTTAACTCCCCAGCTATTACTGGTACACATTTACAACACAGTATACTGCAGAAACGTGAATGAAATGTTTTGCTCAAGAACCCAACACACAACCCAGTCAAAGAATCGAACCCACAATGTTATGATCCTAAGTCCAACACCCTTACCACTAGGCCATATGCTTCCACGAACATCATACATGCCAGTATGTACAGTTATTAGCTGAAAATTTGATTTGCTCATGCTAACCGAAGGTATTGCACAGTGTGTGGGATTGAACCTAAAAATCAAGGAAATGCAAAACTGACTTCTTAACCACATCACTATGCCTGAAACCATGGAAGTAAAAACATGTACAAGTTTTACAGACTTTGGCTTTCATCTTTTCGAGGTTAATAAAAACAAAGAACCAGTACTGGGGTCGAATCTTCCTCTATATCTTTCTCACTTCCCCTCTCTCACCTTCAATCTATATAATAATGACGATATATATATATATATATCATCATCATCACCACCGTTTTACATCCGTTCTTCCATGCTAGCATGGGTTAGATGGGTTGTCCTGTTATGAGCAGTGTCCGGTCGGCTGACCTTGTCTTGCTCATACGGGAACTGATTCTGGCTTGATTTCTACAGCTGGATGCCCTTCCTAACACCAACCTCATTTACAGTGAGTGCTGGCTGCTTTTTTGCCGTGGCACCTCCACGACCACTTTGCAGTGGAATGATAGGGACCCCAATCCCTATCATCTCATTTCTACAGCTGAGTAAACTGGAGCAATGTGAAATAAAGTGTCTTGCTCAAGGAAACAACACATCACCCGATCTGAGAATTGAACTCACAACCTTTCGATTGCAAGGCTAATGCTCTAACCACTAAGCCATGTGCCTCCATATATATATATATATATATAGGTGTGTGTGTGTGTGTATATGTATATATATATATGTGTCTAAACACCTCTGTATAAATACGTTGTATCACCAGATCCAAAACCAGTATTTTGATAATTTGACTGGTATAAGCAGTATTTAAAATCAAGTGTCACAACATCATTGCAGATAACAATTTTAAGATGCATCCAACTACACACTAGCCAATGGAACATGTTAATACTTGGAATAAACCCTACAGTATAGCTGATCTGTGTTATTCTTCATTCCATTATATGTGTGTCGTAACTAGCAACTTATTTTTTTCCCCAGTTCATTGGATTGGAACATGAAATAAAATGTCTTGCTTAAAGCCACAATGCAATACACTGTCTGGGTATTGAACTCAAGACCTTAAGATTGTGATTCCAACACTCTAACCCAGCGTTTCTCAACTTTTTTACTCTTGTGGAACCTTTGAAATAGGTTCATGTCTGAGGGAACCATTACATAAAAATTATTATATACCATTATTAATATCTATCTCTTATATTGACCTAGTTTTAAGTAATATAAGAGGTTGAAGCCTTTCTTAAAATAAACAAGGATTTTCCGACAATATGCCATAAATGTATAGTAAAATTACGAATATAAAATTAAACAAAAATTACTTTTTAAAATACATTAGTTTATTTATCACTGGTTCTTGCGGAATCCTAGGGTTCCGGGGAACACTGGTTGAGAAACGCTGCTCTAACCACTAGACCAAGTGCCTTCTATGTATAATTCTTCTTAAAACCCATAACTCCTGATGGAGTCATAGGAGCACCATAGGAGCACCATAGGAGCACCATACAGCGTTCCTTGGGTATTTTAAGCCTGGTGGAGCCCAACCCTCTCCCAGGAGATTTCTTCCAGAGAATGACAGAGAAAGTGAGAGAGAGGAAATGAGAAAGAGATATAGAGGAAGAATTGACCCCAGTACTTTTTTTTGGTACTTTTTTTTTTTTTCAATTAACCTCGAAAGGATGAAAGGCAAAGTTGACCTCGGTGGGATTTGAACGCAGAGCTCAGACAGCCAGAATGAATACCACAAAGCATTCTATCTGACGTTCTAACAACTCTGCCAATTCACCACCATTCTACGTATATATACACACAAAGCTAATTAATAATCGTACTTACCCCAACGTTCTCGAGGGCAGGCTTTCCTCCAAACCCCTTCATCGTCATCTAGTGATTTTTTATCCCGCCAATTCTCATTGCTGAACGATCTGGAATATTCTTTAGCTGGGTGGGCACTGTCCTCAAAGCTTCTAGCTGAATAACTACGTTCGTACCGTCTGTGAGCGAACAAAAGGAAACTACATTTCCTATAGATTATTTATCTATTATTGATCGCATTAAAAATGGCAAATAACGATGGTATGAAGAGGTATTTTGTTCAATATACAGAGTGAGTCATAAGTAACTGGGCAGTCGATCGATATATAAATTTCTGCGATTCTGTCATAACACGTAAAGGGAGAGGGAGTAGTTTGACTACCTCATACTACTCCTCTCTCTTTACGTCTGCTGCCTGCGTGAATGTATGTGTGTGTAAAAGGAAGGAAGGGATGGTAAAAAAAAAACACGCTGTGTCAGTATGTGTTTGTGTGAATGTATGTCTGAGTGCATTTCTGTAAGTGTGTCTGTGTTTGTGTGTTTATATTTATATACTCATACATATAAATGTATGCCTATGCACATACACACACACAAACATATGCGTCATATTGCCAGGTTCACATAACATTTTCAAGATCCACTTATTTGTGTGGTCAGCCATGGTTACATTTATTTTAACTACTCTCAAGTCTTGAATAAATCATCCCCCACCAATTATTAATTTTTCAGATTTTTGTTTGATATATTTATAATTCCGTAATGTATAATCAGAACTTTAATGAATATCATTTGAAATATAAATGTAAGACTGTCCAGTTACTTACAACTCACGCTGTATAATGGAATAAATCTCAACTAAACAGTTGTGAACTGCGAGTTACATAAGAATCTTAATAATTATTTCATGATTCAAGGTTGGACTTCTATTTTTTTTTTATTTGGGAAAGAGGACATCAAAATTCAGTTTTCTTATTTACCCCTTTAGCATTTACATTACTCTATATATACGATTGTATTTTCACGGTAAAGGCTTTATCTCACATAATATTGAATCTTTGAGATTTTGATATTACTCATTTTGAGAATACCTTAACATCAGTACCAGTGGCCAGTTACAGCTGGTTTGAACAGAAAGAGGTGAGAGAATTCTGGCCTGACACGGCCAGGTTAACCCATTAGCATTTACATTACTATATATATATATATATATATATATATACTATTGTATTTTTGTAGTAAAGGCTTTACCTCACATAATTATCTCATAATATTGAATCTATGAGATTTTGATATTACTTATTTTAAGAAAAATACCTTAACGTCAGTCAGAGGATGGTTACAGCCAGTTTGAACTGAAAGAGGTGAGAGAATTCTGGCCAGATACGGCCGGTTTAAATGCGAAAGGGTTAAAAATCTTCTTGGGGCTGAGAAATCCTATCAATTTGTTAAGACATGAAAGGCAACTAAATGGACTGGTACGAGAAAGAGCATCTGGCCGTAAAACAATGACTTAAAAAAAGGAATCCCACGATGAATATGATGACTGTCACGAGGTCCAACCCCTGCTTTAGCAGGAAAATTGGTTTAATATTTTAGCATTTACATTACTCCATATTTACTATCGTATTTTCACAGTAAACACTTTATCTCACATAATATCGAATTCATGAGATTTTGATATTATTTATTTTGAGAACAATACCTTAACATAAGTATGAACAGCTGGTTGGAACAGGAAGAGGTGAGCGAATCCTGGCCTGATACAACTGGTTTAAATGCTACAGGGTTAAAAATGCTTCTTCTTGTTATAAATAAAAAGTAAGTCCCACTTGATACAAACATTTTATTCTCATCCTGTGTCATCTGTATCAAAATAGATGTAAACAGATATTCTTTAACCCTTTCATAACTTATTTCGTGTGAAATACACTATTTAATTAATTAATGAAGAATTTGGAGGGACTTACTAAAATTATTAATTATTTCATTACTAAAATATTAATTTAATGTAAGGTTCTTATATAAATTTATATTCAAAGATTTTAATTTAAATTGGAAACCTTTAAAATCAGTGATTTTCTTTCATAGGACCAGAGGGGCTTTTGGTAACTAAAGGGTTAAAACCATTGCCTCCCACTTTGTTTCTCTTATAACAAAAATAACGGATATTTCAAGCCAAAATAGATCTCACCCTACCTATCATCCCAGTTTTCTCGAGTTCTGTTCCGGGTAAAGCTACTTGTTTCACCATCATCATATGATAGTCTTTGACCAAAGCCCTCCGCTCGACCACGACCTACAAAAAAATAAAAAATAAAAAATAAAAAACAATCAAATAAAATATAAATATAAAACTTAATTTCTAATAAATAAATAGTAATTACTGTATAAAAAGGATAAAGATCCCATAACTCCTTGTAGAGGCATCGTCATATGGTGTGTCTAGGGCACTTTTAAACCAGGTGGAACCCAACCCTCTACTATAGAGGTAGTATCGACCTTAGTACTGGACTGGTACTTTTTTTTACTGATCTCGAGAGGATGAAACGCAAAGTTGACCACAACAGGATTTGAACTCAGAGGGTGCAATGAGGTGGGACAAATACCGTAAAGCAGGCATGGCAAACTAAGGGTCCTCCAAGGGCCACACACGACAACTAATTGCGCACATTACCACAATTTTTTTATTTTATATTACGCAGATAAAACATGCTTCATCATTTTATGTCCGCTTTTCCCTGCTTGCAAGGGTGGGACGGGCATTTGTTGTGCTCATAATTTTTGGCATTAATATATACTGGTTGGATGCCCTTCCTAACACCAGCACCACTTTACAGCATGGACTGGGTGCTTTTATTCGGGCCACCAGCACTAGAGAGGCAGTCTTACTGGACTCAGGGGCCCTCTCTACCCCTCCATTTTACAGCATGGACTGGGTGCTTTTATTTGTGCCACCAGCAGTAGAGAGGTTGTCTTACTGGGCTTACAGCTTGTGCTGTAAAAACCTTTGCGCAAGACACAGGTGTACTTGTAAAGGGCCGCATGTTTGACATGCCTGCTGTAAACCATTCTATCTGACGTCTTAACGACTCTGCCAATTCACCGCCTACTGTATATACTTCAGTATAAGCCAGCCCCACTATTTTATGTTTGAGAAATTGGCAAAAATCCAAAGAACCGGACCAAATACTGCAAAACATTTGTCCAACGATCTAACAGCTCCGCTAATCCACTGTACCAGTTAAATAATAAGAAAGTCATATTACTAAATCCTTCCAAATTCTTGATCTTTTTCTTCACCCACTTATTCCTGGAGCTCAGCCGTCCGGGTCCCAAATCCTTCATTTTAACCACTCTACTATCCCAAGTATCGAGTAATGGTCTAACTGGTTTTTACTGCATCCATTCTGATTTATTTATATATGTAGGAGACACGGTAAAAAGGCTCCCAGTCCACACTGTAAATGTGGTTGGTGTTAGGAAGGGCACCCAGCCATAGAAAACCCGCCAGACACTGTTCTGTACTAGCGAGACAAGGTCTCCTGACCAATCTTGCCTAAAGTGGGACAAAATTGTCCAACCTATACTACCATGGAAGATGGACATTAAACGATGATGATGATATACATAACCAAATGAAAAAGATATATGTATATATATATAGAGAGAGAGCCATATATCATATAAGAAACACAGTATATTGTATATATACCAAATACATATTCTATAGAAGAATATGTACACAGGTGGAATTACTTACAACTTTACCTGTGTACATATTTTTCTATAGAATATGTATTTGGCATATATATAATATAATGAAATTATTGTGCTCAGGTGCACTACAACTCGTCAAAGGTGCATGTATAGTACATAGAATAATATACACATGTCAGGGAAGTGAATAGTGTAGGAGTCATGATATACATGTGTGTATGTGTATGGAGGGGGAACATTAGGTGTAGTGTTGGCGAATCTCAGGAAGCATGGAGGTTTTAAAGGATGCAGTGTCTCCACAGCTAACAACTGATGCAGGTAGTTTGTTCCATGGAAATTTTAAAGGATCCAGTGTCTCGACAGCTAACAACTGATGCAGGTAGTTTGTTCCATGCTTCAGCAACTCTGAGCGTGAAAAAATGTTTCCGAAAGTCATGGGAGCTGTGCTGTTTTCTGACTTTGTAGGCATGCCCACGTGTGTTAGACACGTGGAAATTAAAAATATACAATATGCTGCGTTTCTTATACGATATATGGCTCTTTCTCTCCCTCTATATATATATATATTTTTTTTTCATTTGGTTATTATGTCTCTAGATATTGTCTACTGAGCTTGCTTATTGACAAAAAAAATTCTAAACTATTTGATATGTTTTGATTCATTATATATATATGCATACATACATACATATATATATATATATATATATATATATATATATATATATACAGGGTGCGGACGATATTTGTTCGCAACTTTCAACTGCTAATTTTATGCAAATTTTTTTTTACTTCCGTTGTCACTCTTGTCTTCATAAAAACAGTGACTATATTTCCATTATTTATTTTCAGAATAATTGATTATGAATAATTTTGAACCTCCAAATTTGTGGAAGAGACACGGAGTTCTTGGAATCCGCGCCGGGAGGACAAAGAAGGAAATTTCAGCAGGAGAATGGTGGAAAAGGTCAGAAAGGAATTGGAAGATTCAGGATTCGACTACGAAGCAACATCAGAGAGGAAAACACATGATCGACGATCTGACGCCTTCAGAACGCCCAAGTTCTTCCCTGAGGGCCTCAAGCTGAACACCGATGGCTACATCCGCGTTCTGAGCGAGGTAGTAAAGCCCTGGATCGACCAGGTAGCTGCACGTAGGCTGTACGTGTGGTAGCAAGACTCAGCACACTGCCATACCAGCCGAAAGACCCAAGCCTGGCTGTCAGAGAACTTCGTCGACCGCACTTTACCTGACATCTGGCCTGACTGCAACCCCCTCGACTTCTTTGTGTGAGGCGCAGTGGAACGAGACACCAACAGATCTAGCTGCAATACGAAAGACGATCTGAAGGCCAGGATCACAAGTGCCTTTAGGGGCCTAAGTGGGAGGACAGTGACAAAGGCCTGTAGCCGGTTCCGAGGCCGCCTTGAGGCCGTCATCAAAGCCAATGGCAGGGTTTATCGAGTGAGATCGAAAGAACAAGTCATGAAGACAAACTGACCCAAGTTTGATAAATAAATCTTAAAAAATAAAACTACTGTGTTATTTTTTCCTAGACAGTAATCTTGCGAACAAATATCGTCCGCACCCTATATATATATACTTATATATATTATGGAATACTGTTGGCTTTTTGCTACAATATTTTCTATACCTTTCATTTATATATATATATAGAGGAACAGTGGGAATTCCTGAAAGCAAACCTGCTGATGGCGGCAGACGAAGTCTGTGGCTGGAGCAGGCCTGTAGGCAGGAGGAGAGTAACATGGTGGTGGAACAGTAAGGTGGAGGGGTCAATTAAGGCCAAAAATCAGGCTTGGAAAGTATGGCGGGATGGGGGAAGTAGAGAAGACTATTAAGTGGCCAGGAGGGAAGCTAGGAGACAAGTGTACTTCGCAAGAAGGGAAGCAGAGGAAAGAAAGTTCAAGCATGTTCTACAACGCAAGGACCAAAAACGTGATATTGTCGGGGAGAAGTGTGTACTTAATGATGATGGCATACTTGCCATCACCGATGCTGATAAGAAGGTAGCTTGGAAGTGTCACTACGAAAGGCTACTAAATGAGGAGAATAAATGGGAGAAAGACAGTCTCCCCCACATCGACCCAATAGAGGGACCAGCAGTGTTAGTTGAAGGTAGTATAATAAGTAAGGCAATCAAAGATATGAAGACGGGTAAGGCGGCTGGGCCTTCGGAAATAGTTGCTGAGATGCTGAAAGCCTCTGGAACGGTGGGACACACCATGGTCACCCAGATAGTAAACCAAGTCGTACAGAATGGGGTTGTTCCGAAGGACTGGCGTAGCAGCATCATCATTAACTGTTATAAGGGTAAAGGAGATGCCCTAGATAGGAGTAACTATAGAGGCATTAAATTAATCGACCAGGTCATGAAGGTCACGGAAAAAGTAATAGCGCAACTAATCAGAGAGAGAATTGATCTAGATGAAATGCAGTTCGGGTTTGTGTCAGGCAAAAGTACCACAGACGCTCTTTTCATTGTACGACAACTACAGGAGAAGTACCTAGCTAAAAGTAAACCCCTATACTTAGCTTTTGTCGACTTGGAGAAAGCCTTCGACAGAGTCCCCCGTTCCATTATCTGGTGGGCTCTTAGAAAACTAGGTGTTGACGAATGGCTTGTGAGAGCTATACAAGCCATGTATAAAGAAACAGTCAGCAAGGTTAGAATTAACAACGAATATAGTGAAGAGTTTAGCGTAAAAGTTGGTGTCCATCAGGGCTCTGTTCTTAGCCCCCTACTATTTATTATTGCCCTTCAGGCTATAACAGAGGAGTTCAAGACCGGCTGCCCATGGGAACTCCTATACGCAGATGATCTAACGCTCATAGCTGAATCAATGGCCGAGCTAGAGAAGAAATTCCAAACATGGAAGCACGGCCGAGAATCAAAAGGCCTTAAAATTAACCTGGCTAAGACTAAAGTTCTAGTTTGTAGGAAAGAAAATAAGGCGCCGGTCCCTTCCGGGAAATGGCCATGCTCAGTGTGTAGGAAAGGCGTAGGTAGAAACTCCATTTTATGTCCCAAATGCAAAGTATGGGTGCATAAAAGATGTAGTGGGATCACAGGTAAGCTAACTAAGAACATAGATTTTACATGTGGCCGGTGCTCTGGTGCAATAAGTAGCAGCAAGTGCCCACAAATTACTAGCTCTTTCAATTGCGCAGAGGGTTCTATAGAAATAGTGGACAGCTTCCGTTACCTGGGTGACAAAATCAGCAGTGGGGGAGGGTGCTCTGAAAGTACAGTAACTAGAGTCAGAACTGGATGGAAAAAGTTCAGAGAGCTTATACCACTATTAGCCGCTAAAGGGTTCTCCCTAAAAATGAAAGGCAGGTTGTATGATGCCTGCATACGAACAGCAATGTTGCATGGCAGTGAGACCTGGGCATTGTGTGCAGAGGATATACGCAGACTGGAGAGGAACGAAGCTTGCATGCTCCGCTGGATGTGTAATAGTAATATACGTGAACGGCAAAGCATAAACGAACTAAGGAAAAAATTAGAAATAAGAGGGATCAGATGTTGTTTACTCGAGAGAAGGCTACGTTGGTATGGTCACATGATGCGCATGAAAGACGACAGCTGTATAACAAAGTGCAGGGCAATAAAGATAGACGGTAGCCACGGAGTAGGCAGACCCAGAAAAACCTGGGACGAGCTGATAAATTCCGACCTCACACACTTACACCTCTCCAAGACAATGTCACTGGACCGAGACCTTTGGCGGTACTCAGTAATAGAGAAGACCCGCCTTACCTAAATACAAAGTAAAACCTACTACAGTCAGTAGGCATCTCTAACAAAATACACCCCCGTCCCACCACCCCCACCCCATCCACACCGCCCCTTTCAATGTAAAGTTATGTTGGTGCCACAACATCCAGGCCGAAACAAATGAGATCGTGTAGGTGTCACGACAAAAAAAACACACAGTCCACGCTGTAATGTGGCCGTGTAGGCAACAAGGTAAAAACCTCCCAGCCCCACACTGTAAATGTGGTTGGTGTTAGGAAGGGCATCCGGCTGTAGAAAACCCGCCAGACAGTCCTATGCGAGCAAGACAACCACTCTTGCCTCAAGTGGGAAAACTCCCGTCCAAACCCATGCAAGCGTGGAACATGGACGTTAAACGATGACGATGATATATATATATATATATATATCATCGTCATTGTTTAACGTCCATTTTCTACGCTTGCATGGTGTCAGACGAACCATCGCATTTTGAGATAAGTCAGGCCAAAAGACCATCTAGCAGAGTGGACCGGGTGATATTTTTTTTTTTTTTTTTTGTATTCTAAAAGCTAAAAGAAATGCAATGTAGCCAAAACAGCCTACCTCTCCCTCGACCTCGTTCACCTCCTCCTCTGCCGCCTCTTCCACTGCTTCCTCCTCTCGCAGACAATCGAAGAACCACACAACTGTTCATTGACTGGGACATAAGTCGCTGGAAAGAGACAAGCCACACAACCATCATCATCAGTTAAAACAAGTGAAGAAAAAGAAATATGAAAAAATATTTAACCCTTTAGTATTTACATTACTTTATATTTACCTTAACATAAGTATGAGCAGCCGGTTACGGCTGGTTTGTACAGAAAGAGATGAGAGAATTCTGGTCGGATACAGCCGGTTTAAATGCTAAAGGGTTAATACTTTTTTTTTATGCTGTCCTTTTGTTTTATTATGCAGTCGTTCAGTCAGGTAACAGGTAAACTACCTGATTCACGGTTACCTGAGGATGTTTTACTGTCTCGTTAAGGAGTTTACCTGTTGTGTTGATGTTTTATTGTTGGAAACCCATCCTGTTATTGCTCTTGAAATAAGAGAGGGAGGGAGAGATGGGAAGAAAGGCAGAAAGAGAGTGTGAAAGGAGAGAATGACAGGAGAAAGGGGGAAGGTGTAAGAGAGGGAAGAAGGGAGGGGTGAAAGGAGAGGGGGAGTATTTTATCAGGACTCCGACACTACCATCTTACAGGGAGGACTGGGTGCTTTTCGTCATGGCACCAGCACTTCCTCATTACAACACTAAGTGCTCGGTGTGTCCTTGGTCAGGCTAGGGAGGCATTGATTGGAGTGAAGAAGAGGTATGCAGGCTATATGAAACTAGCCAGGCAATTGGGGTCAAGAGAGTGACCTTGAAGCAAGTAGATGGTGTCTGTAATATTGTGGGATGTGTCTGGCTTTCTGTATTGGTCTAAATGAGAGAGAGGTGCAGGCTATATGGCAGTCTTTGGAGATAGGTAGGAGACACAACAGACAACACACCATGGTAGAAGAAGGGCTGGATGATGGGAATGGCCTTGAAGGAAGCAGATGGTGTCAGTCATACTGTGGGATGTGCCTGGCTTTATAAACATTTTCTAAAACATCTCTCCTAGACAGAGTTTTACAGGTAAATCCAACAGGTAGGAGACCCAGGGGTAGACCCTGAGCAATATGGTTGGATAACATCCATGAGCTTGGCTGGTCTCACTTTGGGGATCCAACCAGATCAGGAATAAGTGGGCGAAGAAGATATCTCTCCTGGACAAATTTTAAGGGGCAAAACCAACATGTAGAAGACCTAGGGGTTGACAGCGAGCAAACAATATGGTTGGATAACATCCATGAGCTTGGCTGGTCTCGCTTGGGGGATCCAGCTGGATCAGTCAGGGACGGTTGCTTCTGACAGCACCTGCTGGAAGGAGTGTTTGAGGATTCTGCCTCCATGACCCTCTCAGGAATAAGTGGCCAAAAAAGAAGATCTCTCCATGCGCCAGGGTTATTCAAATCAAGCCAGCTGCTGCTCGGAAGACATCATGAACTTCAACATTGCTTTTTCTTGCCTCTAAAACAAAGAGAGCTAGCCAAAATATGCAGCCAAAAATATACATGAAAAAACAAAAACAGAAATAATGACAACAATAATAATAATAAATATATAAACCCAACCACTCACCAGTTCCTCTTCCGTAAGAGGTATGTAAGCCAAAGGATCTTGAGGTTTGTCAACCAAAATATGGGGAAAATGTTTTAAATCTTCAGGTATTTTGCATGAAGGCACAAACAGTGCCAACATTTCTTCTCGGCCATAGCGATAACCAGCTAGCTTAAATTTCCCAAAACCTGGAGAGGAAGGCGGGGTGCCCACACTGCTTGCAGAGTTAGAGAGAGAAAAAAAAATTAAGTTTAGCTTAAAATTAAGTAACTATTTAAAAAAAATAAATAAAATAATCCACAGAAAAAAAAAAAAATTAACAGTGACTAATATTTCAGATATTATCCTAAACCTCATTTTTTTGTTCAAACAGAAAAGGGTTTTGCACATAGTAATTTTAGACAAAAAGAAACCACACTGCTTAACCCTTTAGCATTTACATACTCTACATTTACTATCATATTTTCACGGTAAAGGCTTTACCACATAATATCGAATCTATGAGATTATAATATCATCTATTTTGAGAATAATACCTTAATATCAGTATGAGCAGCCGGTTACAGCCAGTTTAAATGCTAAAGGGTTAAACATCAACTGTAATAATAGACTGTATGTGTCTGTATATGTGTGTATATATATATATATGTGTGTTTGAATATGTATGTGTGTGTGTGTGTGTGTGTTTATGTATGTGTGTGTGTGTGTGTTTATTTATGTATATGTGTGTGTGTGTGCACTTAAATATATGTATATGCACACACACACACACACACACATATGCATCAGCATATTGAAAACATCCTAGAATGTAAAATTTAGCAAACATTTATTATTATCAATCAGATTAACTGCAGCAAAATCAAAACAAATTATTTAGAGCTGCTGATTCTTAGTATTTTACAGTAAAAGAGATATTGAACTTAACTTTGGCGGTATTGGGAATCATCATCATCATCATTTAACCTTTAGCATTTACTTTACTCTAAATATACTATTCTATTTTTGTGGTAAAGGCTTTACCTCACATAACATTTACATTACTCTATATATACTATTATATTTTTGTGGTAAAGGATTTCCCTCACATAATATCAAATCTATGAGATTTTTATGTTATTTATTTTGAGAACAATAACTTAATGTCAGTATGCGTGGCTGGTTACAGCTGTTTTGAACAGAATGAGGTAAGAGAATTCTGGCTGTATACAGGAGGTTTAACTTCAAAGCTAGATGGAGTTACTAGTTTATTGATGTGACATTTGTCAATCATTCAGATGTGTGTTCTTAATAAATGTTTATCTTTTAAAAATAGTCATTTTACTGGAAAAAAAAACAGGCACAGCAACTGTAGCTGTGTAAAATATATGTGGCAGTCAACAGGTTAAATGCTAAATGGTTAATGTCTGTCTTCTCTGCTAGTAAGGGTTGGATGGGGCATCACAGACAAAGTCAGTATTTCAACCAAAACTACTGGCCTCTCAGGGATGCCACAGCTAATTTACATACATACCCAAACTCTTCAGAGTGTACCATGTGTTTTATCATGGTACTAAAACTAGGGAGATTGTTAAAGAGTCCTCTTGACCTTTTGTTTGGCAAATATATATATTTCTTACTTATTTTTGTAAGTTCAGACCCAAAATATATGACAAGTAAGTTTGTTTTGAAACAGCACAGTTTGAAATTTAGTAGAAATAAAAGCCTTTGCTGTGTTTTTGACCAACAAAATTTTAGCCTGATAATGGGGTTTAAACCCTCTAAAAAATGGAAAAGGATGAGTATTGACGAAAGAAACCTACCATCAAGGTTCGAAAATACTTAACAGGACCTACTAACCTCTTAAATAGGCTGAGCTGGGGTAGGGCCCCAATTTTTGCATACATATATTCCTGCACTCCAGAGTATATTTTGTCTCCAACAACACAGCCGAAGAATCTTCCCAATCCTTTGTTTGGTAGGGTCTTTTTGATGGCTGGTTGTGCTTACTTTCACCAATATTAGTTAATATTCACTACAGGTGAAAGAATTTGTGTCTGAGACACACATGCATGCCCAACAGAATAGTAACCCTTTTGATATGAACCCACCTTAACCCCTTAGCTTTGTATTTTTGCAGTAAAGGCTTTCTCTTACATAATATTGAATCTACAAGATTTTGATGATATATATTTTAAGAACAATACCATAACTCTTTAGCATTTACATTACTCTATAGTTACTATTATATTTTCACAGTAAGGATTTACCTCACATAATATCGAATCTATGAGATTTTGATATTATGTGCGTTTGATTTGATAAGCTTATATACATATTATAACCGGTCGCTCATACTGATGTTAAGGTATTGTTCTCAAAATAAATAACATCAAAATCTCATAGATTCGATATTATGTGAGGTAAAGCCTTTACCATGAAAATATAATAGTAAATATAGAGTAATGTAAATGCTAAAAGATTAAAAAATAAAATAAAATAAAATACAATAAAGATGTATGCAGACTCTAAGCCATGTTGCATATCTCATATAACATAACAACAACAACCAGCAAACATGAGAGGAGGAAACAGCAAGTTCTTGAAGACCATAACATATCTTTACTACATCTCTAAAACTTTCCTTCCTTCCTTATATACCAAATTGTTTACCGCGGAACCAGAAATATCTGTAAATCTGTAAGTTATGACAAGAATTTCTTGAAAATAACAAATTAATAAAAAAATTTTCTCTTACCATTCTTGACCAAACGTTTCTGCCATTTTTCTTGCTTCTGAAAAAAAGAAAAAGAAAGAAAAAAAATCAAAGGAAAATCAAATAAAAATTCAAGATTTATACTTTAATTTAAAAATTAATCACTATATTAATTATCGTTTTTGTAGATGTGATAAGGGATCAGGGATCACATTGAGCGACCTGTTTTAGCTTTCAGATAAATATACACACTTTACAAACACATTTTTGTATCAACAGAGAGGTAGGTGTAAAAGCCAAACTCACTATTCGTGCCAACCCTATGGTCATGAATCTTGGGTAATGACCTTAAGGCCGAAATGGGGGGGGGGATCCTCCGAAGGGTCTTTGATGTAACATTACTTGATAGAGTGTGTAGCTGAAGGATGAGAGAGTCACTGCAAGTAGAGCCACTACTTCTCTGAATCAAAAGATCACAGCTCCAATATTACAGGCATGTGGTTAGAATGTGCCGGGGAAAAAATTTACAGACAAAAGCAACCCACAGGAGACCCAGGGGTAGACCATGAGCGAGAAAGTTAGATAACATCATTTGGGGATCCAGCCAAATCAATAGATGGTTGCTTAGCCCACACAGGACCTGCTTGAAGGAATGTGATGACGCTCTCAGGAATAAGTGAACAAAGAAGAAGGGGTGGTTTCAGTTGGATTGGTATCAAAGGGGTTAAATGCACACATTAATATACATTAATACAGTGGTTCCCAAAGTAGATTCCGCAAAAGAGTGTCTGGGGTTCCATGTAAAAAGGTAGAGGAGTATATTATGACCATATAACACTATTAGACTTTGGGGTTGCACCAAAAGTTTCTGAACAAAAAAGGGTTCCCCATTTGAAAAGGTTTGGGAAACCTTGTATTAGTATATCTCCATTTTCTCCCTATATCAGTTACTTTGGGGTTATTTCCTCAATCTCCTTTATGACTTCTATGTCAACTCCAAACTACATCAATGCCACAGCTGGCCTTGTCATAGGAACCATGCTGGCCTTATGTTGGCTTTATGTTGTAGGAGTCATAGCTAGACATGTCACAGGAGCCACAACTGGCCTCGTGTCATAAGGTGCCACAACTGGCCTCGTGTCATAAGGTGCCACAGCTGGCCTCGTGTCATAAGGTGCCACAGCTGGCCTTATGACATAGGAGCCATAACTGGCCTTATGACATAGGAGCCATAACTGGCCTTATGACATAGGAGCCATAACTGGCCTTATGACATAGGAGCCATAACTGGCCTTATGACATAGGAGCCATAACTGGCCTTGTGTCACAGGAACCATAGCTGGCCTTATGACATAGGAGCCATAACTGGCCTTATGACATAGGAGCCATAACTGGCCTTGTGTCACAGGAACCATAGCTGGCCTTATGACATAGGAGCCATAACTGGCCTTGTGTCACAGGAACCATAGCTGGCCTTATATGTTGTAGGATCCATAGCTGGCCTTACGTCGTAGGAGCTACAGCTGGCCTTATGACACAGGTGCCATAGCTAGCCTTATATGTCACAGGAGCCACAACTGGCCTTATGTCATAGGAACCATAGCTGGCCTTATGTCATAGAAACCATAGCTGGCCTTATGAGACAGGTGCCATAGCTGGCCTTATGTCATAGGATCCATAGCTGGCCTTATATGTCATAGGAACCATAGCTGGCCTTATGAGACAGGAGCCACAACTGGCCTTATGTCATAGGAACCATAGCTGGCCTTATGAGACAGGAGCCACAACTGGCCTTATGTCATAGGAACCATAGCTGGCCTTATGAGACAGGTGCCACAACTGGCCTTATGTCATAGGAACCATAGCTGGCCTTATGAGACAGGTGCCATAGCTGGCCTTATGACATAGGAGCCTCTCAAAAAACTGTGACTGCACACAACACTAACAAGAGCTAACTAAAAAAAAAGTCTTTTATTTATTTACTTTATAAATATTGTCAACATGACAATCACAGCCAGTAAAATATGTCAGAAAGCTCACTACACAATTTGTTATATTTAAATAAACATTATCTCCAACATTATCATGACGGCAGGCTGCACTATTACACAAACAATGAGAACATTTGTTGAATATTTCAGATGTGTAAAGCAGTGCTAAACTACAAACAGAAACACACAACAGCCAACAAGACTGAAAAACTTCTAAGATCAGAGCCTAACCCTTTCATTACCATCTACCAATATAATAGCCTTGTGTATTTGTCTGTCATACACTAGAGTTGACTGAGGAAGGAAGGGATGATTACGCCGACTGAGGAAGGAGGGGGGTTATGTCGACTGAGGAAAGAGGGAGGTTATGTCGACTGAGGAAGGAAGGGGTGATTACGTCGACTGAGGAAGGAGGGGGGGGGGATGTCTAATACACACATCTATATGATAACTGAGAAAGGGGAGGAGAAACTACAGAAGTCCAGCGTTCTAAGATTTGTCCCAGCTGTATGTTTGTATCATTTATGTGAGTGAGTGCGATGGAACCAACAAACATCTTTTTTTTATATTATGTATAGATATTACAATTAGCCGTCATTTTTTATGGCACGGGGCCAGCTAGTATTTCCAATAAAAGACAAAGCCTATGATTTTCAATTGATTCTTTAAAATAATAAAAAATGTAGAAGGAATTATTGATGTAACAGACTTTCTTATTATTGAACTGGTTTCTCAAACAACTTAACCCTTTAGTTACCAACCCAGCCAAAACCAGCTCTGGTTCTATGAAATAAAACCACCCATTTTAACAGTTTCCAATTTAAATTTAAATCTTTCAACATAATTTTATATAAAAACCTTACATTACGTTACTATCTTAATGAAATAATAATTTAAATCCCACAAAATTCTTCATTAATCAAAAACAGGGTGTATTTCATTATAAATGTGGTCATGAAAGGGTTAAGTAATGGTTCTTAGAAACAATTATAATAGATGAAAGTCATTACCATATTTCTAATGGAACACAAAGCCTATGATTTTCAACTGATTATGGTTTCTGATTTAGGCACCACAAGGCCAAGAATTTGGGGGATGGGGAAAGTTGATTAAATCGACCCCATTATATTAATGGCACTTTATTTTATCAACCCTGTAAAATTGATTCTTAAAATAAATAAAAAATGTGGAAGGAATTATTGGTGTAACTAACTTTCTCATTATCAAGTTGGTGCTTAACCGGCCAGAATTCCCTCACCTCTTTCTCTTCAAACTAGCTGCAACTAGCCACTCATGTTTAGGTTAAGGTATTGTTCTCAAAATAAATAATATCAAAATCTCATAGGTTCAATATGTGAGATACTATAGTAAATATAGAGTAATGTAAAGGGTTAAAACATAACTTAAGTGAAGGTTCTTAGAAATAAATTTAATAGTTTCTGATTTAGGTACAAAACCAACAATTTGAAGGGAGGAGAAAGTCAATTAAATTGACCCCAGTGCATTAATGGTACTTTATTTTATCAACCCCAGAAGCACATAATTAAAATAGTGTGTTTTTCATGAGAAATACAGTCATAAAAGGGTTAATGCAGCAAAAGTCTGAAGCTACACCTGTTGCAATAGTTTTAAATATAGGTAAACTTTTTCACTATAACAAAATTTTTTTCAATCTTCTGAAATAATAAACAAACGCTGGATTTATTTCGGTCCATCTCATTAATAAGAATTTTTCGTTACAAGGAATTTTGTTTTATACCCTGTGAATTTCGTTTTATACCCTGTGAATTTCACTGTATATATTCCCACATTACTTGAGAATATTTTCATGACTTGATGCAATATTTCAGTAAGTTTTGGGAACAGGAATTAACCATTTCATGACTGTCTTTCTAATGAAATCTACTTACTCTATCTTAATTAACTAACAAACAATTTTCAGTGATTCACAAAAAGAATTACTAATTATTCATTACTCATATAATTAGAATTATGGTAACGGAAGGCTTAGAGGTGACAGTGTTTGACACAGAGAAAGGTAATAATTTTAACACCAACTCTCAGGTCCCAAATAATAGGAGAAGGGGGGTTGGATTAAACGGGAGGGTGGGACATTTGCTTAAATTCTTATAAGCAGGGAGTTGGGAAATCGGTAATTCTATAGTGTACGTTTATAAATATAGAATTTTTTGTAGTCTTTTTTGTCATATATAATGTGTTTTTTTTTAATGTAAAATAAAATAATTATTAGATTCTCCAGCTGCTGTATCAATATGACTCACTCACAATAAAATATTGGCAGAGATAGATAAGCAAAGGTGTGGGATGTTGCAAAAAAATCTAAAAAATAAGCAAGAGGGTTGGAAAAAATTTGAAAAATTAATAAGCGGGGAGGACAATTATTGAAGACCTAAGAGTACTCACCAACATAAACATGAAGCCAAAGAATGAGAAATAATATAAAATAAATTAATTTTATAAAATCTAATCATGTTTATGTATGTGTGTGTATGTGTTGCCACTCCACCCACACATCCACATTTATCAAGAAATTGATCATTATCTAATTAACCTTCACTCAATGGAACTTCAGAATAATGAAAATGAATCTAACAAGTCACAAAGAATCCAATTATGTGGGGGTCGGGGGAAGGATATAGCTAACAATCAAACCCACTAATATTACTGGTACTAGATAGATGAAATGTGAACCAAGGCCAAAATTTTACATGTATTCTTGGGAAGGTCGTGGAGGCAGAGTGCTCAAACACTTCTTCCAGTAGGTCCTATCAGAAGCAACTATCTGTAACTGATCCGGCTGGATTCTCAAGCGAGACCAACCAAGCTCAAGGATGTTATCCAACCATCTTGCTCTGGGTCTACTCCTGGGTCTCCTGCCAGTTGGTTTTTGCCTCTAAAACTATCCAGTGATTTTTTGCCTGAGACATTCTAACCACATGCCCATAATATCTTAGCCAGTGAGCATAACCAAATGGCTAACCGTTTAGCATTTACGTTACTCTATATTTACTATAGCATTTTCATGGTAAACACTATCTCACATAATACCGAATCTATGAGATTTTGATATATATTTTGAGAACAATACCTTAAAGTATGAGCAGCCGGTTACGGCCAGTTTGAACACAAAAAGGTGAGAGAATTCTGGTCAGATATGGCCAGTTTATATGCTAAATGGTTAAGGAATTTGCTTTGTAATCATTAGGTCCTTGGTTCAATCCCCCTATGTGGAATCTTGGGCAAATGTCATTTACCTTATAGTCTTTGGTCGACCCATACTTGTCATTAAAAACTGAATAAACGGAAATTGTTTGAAAGTCTGTTTAAAAAGACTGCACATGGAATTTAAAGGTATGTATGAGTCATGGTGAATCTCCCTTAGAATTACATTAAGAAAACACATGTCTGAGGAATGCTTACATAATTTTATGAGCAGGTTGTTTAACCCTTTAGCATTTAAACTGGCCATATCCAGCCAGAATTCTCTCACCTCTTTCTATTCAAACCAGCCATAACTGGCCACTCATACTGACATTAAGGTATTATTCTCAAAATAAATAGCATCAAAATCTTGTAGATTCGATATTATGTGAGCTAAAGCCTTTACTGAGAAAATACAATAGTCTATATAGAGTAATGTAAATGTTGAAGGTTTAAACCAGCCAGAGTTCTCTCACCTCTTTCTATTCAAACCGGCTATAACTGGCCACTCATACCGACGTTAAGGTATTGTTCTCAAAATCTCATAGATTCGATATTATGAGATAATTATGTAAGGTAAAGCCTTTACTGTGAAAATACAATAGTATATATAGAGTAACGTAAATGGTAAAGGGTTAAATTGTATTTGTTTTTATATCATCATTTAGCGTCTATCTTCCATGCTAGCATGGGTTAGACAGGAATTGTCCCACTCGAGGCAAGATTGATCAGGTGACCGTGTCTCGCTTGTATAGGACCGTATCTGGCAGGTTTTCTACAGCTAGATGCCCTTCCTAACACCAATCACATTTGCAGTGTAGACTTTTTACCGTGTCTCCTACACGACCACTTTACAGCATGGACTGGGTGCTTTTTGTCATGACACCCACACAACTTCTCTAGTGTGGACTGAACGTTCTGTGGTACCAACATAACTTTACAGAGAAAGGGTGGTGTTGGTGGGAGTGAGAGGAAGGAGTCGGGGTAGTAGGTTGTGGGTGTATATTTGGTTAAGAGGTGCCTACTGACTGATACTTTATTTTATCAACCCCATAAGGATGAAAGGCAAAGTTATCCTCGGCGGGATTTGAACTCAGGATGGCAAGGGCCGTAACTCTATGTGTCAAAGCATGAAGTCAGACCCGCTACAGATACTGCTAATCATCCTAATAATTGTTTCTACTTTAGGCACAAGGCCAGCAATTACCCAGTGCATCATCCTAATAATAATAACTAGTTAGTTTCATTTTCAATACAAATATAATACCAAATATATTTAGATCTATGATGATGTGATGCCCCAAATTAAATAACAGCAATCTAATCATCATCTAGAATTTGTAATTTGCCTTATCAATGAGCAGAATGGAGAGGAGAGGGAAGAGAGAAAGAAATAAACCATGTAAAATTAATAATAGATATATCAGGATCTAAATCAATTTTTAAAGCTGAATAAGCTCGTTATTAATATTATTGATGACTTGGGAATATTGAAGGGAGTGGTGGGGGTAAGCAGAATTGCTAGAATGTTGCTGTTTGTTCTGACTCTTTACATTCTGAGTTCAAATCCTGCCATGGTCAACTTTGCTTTTCATGCTTCTGGGAGGGGGTCGATAAAATAAAGTACTAGTCAATTACTGGAGTTGATTTAACCCGGCCATATCCGACCAGAATTCTCTCAATCCTTTCTGTTCAGACTGGCCCCTCGTACTTATGTTAAGGTATTGTTCTCAAAATAAATAATATCAAAATCTCATAGATTCGATATTATGTGAAATAGAGCCTTTACCATGAAAATACAATAGTATATGTGTAAATGCTAAAAGGTTAATTAATTTTGCCCTTCGTCCAGAATCTGCTGGCCAATTGTAATCTTGTGGGTTCGATTCCTGTGATGTGTTCTTGAGAAAAACACTTTCTTCCACGTAGCTCCAGTACACTCAGCTAAGATGAGTACCAGCAGTAGTAGCTGGGGAGTTAAACCTGCAGTAGACCGGCGTCCTGTTCAGGAAGAATCTTGTACTCTCAATCGCTTAGTGCAAGGAGACTGGGGGGATAAACACCAGCCTGATAAGCCTTCGGCTTAGAACAGACTTTAAAAAAACAAAATTAATTGTGCTTAACCCTTTAGCATTTAAACCAGCCATATCTTGCCAGAATTCGCTCACCTCTTTCTATTCAAACTGGTTGTAACTGGCCGCTTGTACTGATGTTACGGTATTGTTCTCAAAATAAATAACATAAAAATCTCATGCTTCGATATTATGTGAGGTAAAGCCTTACCTTGAAAATACAATAGTATATATATAATGTAAATTCTGAAGGGTTAAATTAGAATGGAATATCTATTAGACCAACTCACCTGAAACAGCACCTGTTTCTATGCTATGAAACTATATTTTAAAGTGGTTAGTATTCATATTCAGCTCACAATCATAAGGTTGTGAGTTCGATTCCTGGACCAAGCAGTACATTGTATAAGGGTTAAATTAAAATAGAATATCTATTAGACCAACCCACCTGAAACAGCACCTGTTTCTATGCTATGAAACTATATTTTAAAGTGGTTAGTATTCATATTCAGCTCACAATCATAAGGTTGTGAGTTCGATTCCTGGACCAAGCAGCACATTGTATCCACAAGCGTGAAACAACAGACAAAATAATGATGATGTCTGTGGAATGCCCAGCCACTTACAGGTTAATTTCACAAACAGGTAGTTCCGTTCATTGAATCAACAACCATAATTTACCTAAAAACTATTGTAATTCTATCTAAGAACCTTTGACAAGGTCCTCTTTAAACAATGGTCTAGTGTAAAATAAAATTATTATTAGATTCTCCAGCTGCTGTAATCAATATGAAATATGAATCACAAAATTTCACCTGAGATAGATAGATTAACAAAATTTAATAAGTGGGGAGGGGGTGGAATAAATCTGAAAAATTAATAAGGTGTATGTGTGTGGGGAGGGGGGGGGCTGATTATTCAAGACCTATGAGTATATTACTAAACCACTCAAATTTTTTTTATTATTTTCAAAATTATTTGAAAATTATAGGTGCAGATACGGCTGTGTGGTTAAGGAGTTCGATTTGCAATCATGTGATTTGGGGGGGTATTCATTCCTATTCCATGGCACCTTTTATTGACCAATGCCTTGAGTGAAATTTTGTAGACAGAAACTATGTGGAAACCTCCTCAAATATATATGTATATATATTTAGCAACCAGTCCACCCTGTAAAGTGGTTGCGCTGGTGAATCAACAAAAAGCATCCAGTCCACCATGTAAGGTAATTGTGCTGGTGACAGGATGAACAAAAAACACCCAGTTCACAGTCAGATGGTTGTTTTGGTGTCACGATAAAAAGAAACATCCAGTCCACTCCACAATAATGATCATGTGGGTGGACACTACAAAAAGCTGCTAATTCACTCTGTAAGATGGTCATGCAGGTGTCACAATCAAAAAGCATCCAGTCATCCCTGTCAGGTGGTTGTTTTGGTGCCACAATAAAAAGCACTCATTCCACTCTGTAATAATGGTTGTGCTGGTGACACAACAAAAAGCACCCAGTCCAGTCTGTAAGGTGATTGTGCTGGAGACAATAAAAAACACCCAGTCAACTGTCAGATGGTCGTGCTGGTGACACTAAAAATGCACCCAGTCCACCCTGTAAGGTGGTCGTTTTGGTGCAACAACAAAAAGCACCCATTCCACTCTGTAAGGTGGTTGTGCTGGTGACGCAATGAAAAAACACCCAGCCCAGTCTGTAAGGTGGTCGTTTTGGTGCAATGACAAAAAGCACCCAGTCCACCCTGTCATATGGTCATTTTGGCGCCACGATAAAAAGCACCCGGTCCACACTGCAATGTGGTTGCTGTTAGGAAGGGCATCCATCCAGCAGTAGAAACCAAAGCCGGAAACAGTTCCGTAAAAGCAAGACGTAGTCACCTGACCTGACTCAATGTTGTGACGGAAACTAGGCGTTAGACGGTGATGACGATGCTGATGATCGTGATGTATATGTGTGCGGGTGCGGCTTTATGTTCCCTAACTTAACAGCTCGACAAAACGAGATCGATATTTTAAAAAATCACTAGGGAGTCAATATGATCGACCAAATCAGTTTTTATAGTGGTCCCTCGGCAAGACCCACAAGAAAAAAAGACATTGGGTGTCTTATTGAAAATCTGCTAACGAAAGAGTTTAAACGAATATTTTACTTTCGAATATATATATATATTATATATGATGTATGCATATGTTATATATATTAATTATATACTACTTTTGTTTTCGTTTTATCTCTACTTTTTCTTTCCCGTAAAAACATCACTAAATTTACTTTCATTTCTCATGTTTCTTTCGTCACTTCCGGGTTAGCACGCTAAAATAAGATTTAGCCGTGTATTTTGTCATTTATGTTAATGAAAGGTTTTTTTTTGTTATTTGTTTCCTTTTTTTTTCTTCGTTTTTAGTACCAACGTACGAAATTTGAGACTGAACGTACCGATACCGAAAGAGTACGCACGATTTAATCCTTCCTTCAAAGTCTTGAAAAAAAAAAAAAAAGCAGCCTTAGCTGTAGTACAAAAACACACACACACATCGTATATATATATATATATAAACAGAGAGAGAGAGGGGGGTCAACAAATATAAAAAGTCGTATTAGTTTCACGCTTTATATGGAAAAGGGGAAAGAAAGTTTGACGTGTCAGGCTTTAGTCCTTCTTCGAGAGTACAAAAATATAGACAGGATCACAAAGGATAGATAGATACAGAAAATAAAAGGTAGTCCAATATATCTATATATACCCACAATGGACTTATGGGTACGTTTTTGCTAACGATTTCCCAACCGGATTATCAACAATTTCTACATTTTGTAGAGAGGAACCTTGGCATTTCTTTGTTGTCATCGTCGACCGCGTGATGACCGATTTCTTTCTCTTTGACTGAGACCCCGACTTATTTGCTTGCCCTCTTCCCTTTAACAAAAGTGGGGATTGTTGAACGGGGACATGCGTAGATCACAGAAAGTAATCATTTAGGTTTTGTAAACAGACGCAAAATAATTTTTTTTTTAAATTAAAACAAAAACATTTTTCAAAATGACAACTAATTGTAGCAGAGAAACTGAAAGTTAAAAAAAAAATGGTAGGTGGAGGAAAACGATGACATCTAAAAGGGAAAAAGAAACCCAAAATTAAACGAAATTAACACATTTACTAATTGAAAGTTAAGAGTATCTTTCGCGGAAATGAAAGCGGTACGCTAAACTCCAAGATCACTGAGCTTCTGAACGGCTCTACAATTAATAATCCTTATATGAAGAAGATTCGGGTTATTTATATTTTTTGTTATTGTTAGAAATCATTATTTTTGTGTTTTTTTATTTTTTGTTATTTATTTTGGGGGGGTTTCTTTTTTCTTTCACGCATGAAATACTAAGTAAATCGAACACGAGACAGGGTTTAACGATGTCGCTCCAATAAACATATAGGTAGGAGAGAAAGAGAGAGAAACAAAAAAAATAAGAACCCCCACCCCACCCAAAGGTGGATCGACAGTAAAGAGTGAGGCGGGGATGGGTTGGCTATTTTATCAAATTTTAAAATATACAATTTATCCACATACTCTACACGTGTTGTTCAATTTGCCGCGTATGTCTGTGTGTGCGCGTGCGCGCGGTGTATGGAGGATATTACCATATACGAACTAAGGACTGGAAGGAAAAATTAGCAGCCCTTATCGAAATGCAGCCACACAGAAATATGAAAAATTCAACCGAAGCGAAGACCAACATATACGCGCGTAATATACTTAGCTGTAATAAAAAAAATAGGGAATCTCCATTACATAATAATGATTCTTGGTATTGGCACAAGGCCATGGTAGTAGTAAAATACATTTTCAAAAAAATACTACTTATAAAACAAAGGCAAAAAAAAACCACAAGGCATGCGTCATACAGACGAGCGCACAAAATCTCACGGTAAACACCCACAGTCAAAACCAACGCCAAAACATTAACTACATCACTAACAACAATAAAAAATATACACACTTACTTAGACCAAATAATTAAATGTATTATTATCAAATCACACGTAGAGACCACAATAAAAAAAAATGACTCCTTCAAAGCCTCTATATAAAATACTGAAAGAGAAGGGAGTTAATGCTAGGAATTTTCCACCAGTCACCGATTTCAGGCAGCCATAATTGAACGGTGTACACTGTAAAGTTGTTGCTTGTGAACAAAACACAGAATACATTTACGCAAGCAAGACGCGAAGGGGAACGACGGATGAAACTAGCTAAACACGAACTGTAAAAATGATGATGATGATAAAAAAAATTTAATAAATAAGGGTTTTTAATTGAGGCACGAAGCTAATAATTTATAGGGATGGAAAGTCGATTATATCTACCTCAGTATTTAACTGGTACTTTATTTCATCGACCCGAGAAGGAAGTTGAAAGGCCAAGTTGACCTCAGCGAGATTTGAACTCAGAAAGCAATGAACCGACGGACAATCCACCACCCGAAAATAAATAATTGTTTCTACTTTAGGCACAAGGCCAGCAATTACCCAGTGCATTACTGGTACTTTATTTTATCGACCCCGTAAGGATGAAAGGCAAAGTCAACCTCGGCGGGATTTGAACTCAGATCGTAAAGGGACGTAACTATGCTGGAAAGCATGGCGTCCGACCCTCTACCGATACTGCCAATCCACCACCGCCCGAAAATAAATAATTGTTTCTACGTTAGGCACAAGGCCAGCAATTATCTAGTGTATTACTGGTACGCCCGAAAATAAATAATAAACGATGGTTATGATCGATTCTTCCCCTAACAATATACAAAACAAAATGACTATGGTTAAAGATAAACGAATTCTTTTTAAATTTTACATTCGTAAAATTCATTAAAAACCCTTTCGTTACTATATTTCTAGTGAAAAAAACAACAACACATTTTAAAAATAAGAATCTGGAGTAATTTAGTAATATAACTAATTTTCCCATTAAGTTTTTATGGTTTGGATGCAGAAAATTATGATGGGAAGTTTTTGGAAAAATATAAAGACCTTAAAAGAACCAGGTGCAACTAAAGTTAAACTGAAGATGCACAACGAAAGACTATATTTGATGTTTATTAGCCCTAAAAATCCTGCAATGATATATCGGACAATATCTATAAAAAAGAGGGTTTGTTAATTCAAATGTTTATAGTATCTTTACTAGTGGAGAGGTTGCTATGAAAATTGACATGTAAACTAGTATGGGCATAGACTTTTTGTTAATCCAAATGTTTATAGTATCTTTACTAGTGAAGAGGTTGCTGTGAAAATTGGCACAAAACTAGTATGAACATAGACTTAAATATCTAAAAAAAAAGAGGGTTTGTTAACTCAAATATTTGTAGTATCTTTATTAGTGGAGAGGTTGCTGTGAAAATTGGCATGAAAACTAGCATAGATTTAAATTTTTAATGTGATGCAGTCATGGTGCTGGTTTGTACTTTTCCTGAATTCAATTCAGCATGTTTAAATTACAAGTGTGGTAACCAAAATGCAATATCTATTTAAAGATAAATTTTAGATTTTTGCCAAATATAAGCAAAAGAAAAAAAAAATGTTTTAATCCTTTTGATACCAATCTGACTGAAACCACACCTGGCTTAAAGATACTAAACTGTATATTTTAAAGTGTTTATATTTATCTAAAAGCCTTCCATCATAATTTTACATAAGAATCTTTGTTGAGTCATGTTCCAGACAGCAGCTTAATGTTTTTTGATTTAGGCACAAGGCCATCAATTTTTGAGGGAGGGGAAATTCGATTAAATTGACCCCAATGTGTGGTCCTTTATTTTGTAGACCCTATAAGGATGAAAGGCAAAGCCAACCTTAGAGAGATTTAAAAACCAACTTAGGCACAAGACCAACAATTTCAAGGGGAGGGAACATTTGATTAAATCGACCCCAGTGCATTCCTGGTACTTTATGTTATCGACCCCATAAGGATGAAAGGCAAAGATAACTTCGGTGAGAATTAAAAACCAACTTAATAATCGGTTCTGATTTAAGCTCAAGACCAACAATTTCGGGAAGGGGAAATTCAATTGAATTGACCCCAGTGCGTTACTGGTACTTGGTTTTATCGACCCTGTAAAGATAAAAGGCAAAGCTAAACTTGGCAGGATTTAAACATGAATCTAATAATGGTTTCTAATTTAGGCACAGGGCCAACAAATTTGTGCAGAGAGAGGAAAGTGAATTGGATTACACACTGACACCAATACATCACTGGTATTTTACTTTATCAACTCCAGTAGGATGAAAGGCAAAGTTGACCTTGAAGGGATTTGAACTCGGAATGTAAAGAGTGAGAACAAATACTTGTTAGCATTTGTTTGACACTCTTACATCATCATCATCATTTTACGTTCGCTTTTCCCTGCTTGCAAGAGTGAGAAAGGTCTTCTTCAGCATCTCTCCCTTCTCCACTAAGCTTCAGTGATGTGCAGTCAGCTCTCACCACCTCCGCTCATGATTTTCGTGGTCTTGCTTCTACTGGGATTTCTTGGCACTTCTTCACCCAGCGGTCATCTTCCATGCGCATCACATGGCCATACCAACGCAGTCTTCTCTCCTGCACAACTAGTTTATCCGTCTTATACAGTTTCACTCTCAACTCATCTATGCTTGGTCGTTCATGCACATTGACATTGCACATATCTCACAGCAAGCTTGCTTCATTTCTCTCCAACCATTGCATATCTTCTGCAGTTGCTGCCCATGTCTCACTACCATGCAGCATCACCCATCTCACACAGGCATCATATAACCGACTGCCAATTCCTATCCCTTAACCCTTTAACATTATTCTACTGTAATATTTTCATGGTAAAGGCTTCATCTCACATAATATGGAATCTATGAGATTTTGATGATGTTATGTATTTTGAGAACAGTACCTTAATATCAGTATGAATGACCAGTTACAGGTTTGAATAGAAAGAGGTGAGAGAATTCTGGCCAGATATGGCTGGTTTAAATGCTAAATCACTAACTTAATCACGAGAAAGTTAGTTGTATAACTAAATCCTTCCAAATTTTCCTTATGTTCAAATAAAGTACCAGTCCCATACTGGAGCTTGATGTAATTGACTTTCCCCTACCCGCAAATTGTTGACCTGGTGCCTAAATTAGAAAGTATTCTTTGATTGGGATGAATTAAAAAGAAAGGTTCCAATGTCCTCTGGATGTTGAACTCTAAGTATGACACAATAGTCAGGTATTGTTTTTCTCAGAACCCTCACACATGAAGTCACCCTGTGTTCTGGGTCTATCTGATCTCCGTCTGCACCTAGGACACTGTGAAGTGATTAATGAGAGGAAGGGTACCCAGCCATAGAAAACTTGCCAAAGGGTCAGGAGGAGTCTTCAGCTATGCCAAGAACATGACAACTTCCCGAATGTTGATACCATGATAAAATACATATGGTAGAACACAGGATCGTATATTGGGCCTCCAGCCCAACTGAAGTTCTGTCGCTCTGCTTGAGTACTAACTGATCTGTGAAGATCTGTCCAACCCATGCTAGCACGGAAAACAGATTCTGTATGAGTAAGACACAATCCATCACCGCTTAACGTCCATTTTTCCATGCTAGCATGGGTTAGATGAATTGTCACATTGTGAAACAAATCAGATCAGATGACAGTATCTTGCTCATACAAAACTGTCTCTGGCTTATTTTCTACAGCTGGATGCCCTTCCACATTTGCAGTGTGGACTGGGTGCTTTTTATCATGGCACCTACACTACTGCTTTTTGTCGTGATAGCTACACAACTACTTTATAGAGATGATGAATATCCATTGCTTCACATTAATTTCATTTTCTGTACAAGGGGTTTCTTAGAATTCTGAATTTCATGTTATCTTTCGTCATCATCATCATCATTTTACGTCCGCTTTTCCCTGCTTGCAAGGGTGGGACGGGTCTTATTCAGCACAGCATCTCTCCACTTGTCACGGCCCTTTGTCATCTCCACCGTGAGCTTCAGCGATCTGAGGTCTGTTCTCACCACCTCCGCCCATGTTTTTCGTGGTCTACCTCTACTACGTCTTCCTTCAACTGTCATTTCCTGGCACTTCTTCACCCATCGGTCACCCTCCATGCGCATCACATGTCCATACCACCCGTCTCCTCTCTCGCACACTACGTTCTATCCCTCTCAGAGACAGTTTCTCTCTCAACACATTTATGCTGGGTCATTCACACACATTGACATTGCACATCCAACAGAGCATGCTTGCCTCATTTCTCTCCAGCTGTCGCATATCCTCTGCAGTTGCTGCCCATGTCTCACTACCATGCAGTATCGCGCTCCTCACACAGGCATCATATAACCGGCCTTTCGTATGCAGGGAGAAATCCTTCTTCGTCAGCAGAGGAAGCAGCTCCCTAAACTTTTTCCAACCCGTCATTCTAGATACTATGGCCTCAGAACACCCCCCTCCCATGCTAATTTAATCTCCTAGGTACCGGAAGCTATCCACCACTTGTATAGCACCCACCTGCATTTGAAAAATGTGTCTATCAATGCGACTTCTACTGTCTAATTTCCCTGTACATCTACTGCATACGTATTGCTCCCTACCTGTTAGTTTGCCTGCTATCCCACTACATCTCTTGTGTACCCACGATCTGCATTGTGTGCATTTTATAGAATTTATGCCAGTTCCTTTTCTGCATATCGAACATGGCCATTTCCCTGACGGAATCAGAGTTTTGTCCTCTTTTCTACTCATCAACACTTTTGTCTTAGCTAGGTTCACTCTCAGTCCTCTTGCTTCCAACTGCTCTTTCCATAGCCAGAATTATCTTTGTTGTTATCATTTGGTTGCATTTCTTATGCTTTTAGTCCAGACTTGCCACTTCTCTGTGGGTTTCTCTTCCTCCTTTTCTTTTCTGATACTTTTTGTTTCTTGACCAACCTCTGTTTGGGTAGGACTGTTCTTTGTGACTCCAAATAAATGTTATTCGTAAGGAGAGAAAGAGTTTGCTGATATTTTAAAATAATATAAGCAAAACTATACTTTATTTTTCTTTGCGTAAAGTCAGCATCAATGCTCAAAATGTCATTATTTCCTTGTTTGAAAGGTATGTGCTTCTGTACAAAATATTTGTGTATATAGTGTATAAAGTGATTATGCTGGTGACATGAAAAAAAGCACCCAGTTCACCCTGTAAGGTGGTTGTGCTGGTGACACGAAAAAAAAGCACCCAGTTCACCCTGTAAAGTGGTTGTGTTGATGCCATGACAACAAGCACCCAGTCTACCGTAATGTGGTAGTGATGAAATCACGACAACAAAGCACCCAGTCCACCCTGTAAGGTGGTAGTGCTGGAGTCACGGCAACAAAGCATCCAGTCCACTCTGTGAGGTGAGAGTGCTGGAGTCATGACAACAAAGGACCCAGTCTACCCTGTAAAGTGATAGTATTGAAATCACAACAAAGCTAACATACATTTCAAATATGCTAGTATTTTCTTTTACTAACATCCTATACGATCAATTAATCTCAAACCTTATTTGCTTACTAAGTGAGGTAGAACTCGTCAAATCAGACCAAGGAAACAATGTTTCCATTGGTCTTTCCATTGCTGATACTATCTACTGTTCAACTATGGTAAAAAGAACAATAGGAAAAATAAAACATTCCATATGCACAAACAAGAGCTCAAGAGCTGTTGATGCCACAAGACAATTTTCAGATGAACCAAGGACTAAGCAAGCCCATAGCCTCTTCTGCTTAGTCTTTCTTAATCCTTTAGCATTCACATTATATATACTATTGTATTTTCACAGTAAAGGCTTTGTCTCACATAATATTGAGTCTGAGAATTCTGGTCAGATATGGCCGGTTTAAATGTTAAACGGTTAATGAAGAGAAGAGATTTGCACCTTTTATTTGACATTTATTTTTTTACCAGTTTCAGCCAACTGGCTGAGGCCAAGCTGGGGCACCTCCATTTCTCAAGGGTTTTTTTTTTTTGTTTCTTAATTCTTTCTTCTTTATTATGAATTAAAATCAAATATTAACCCTTTCCCAGCCATATTTCTAATAAAAAACACTTCCTATAACTTTAAATCTATACTTTAAAATATACAAAGACTCTAGGCTCTAACCCTTGATCGACAAATAATATCAGCAATGGAGAGACCACTGGAAACTTTGCTTCACTGGTCCCATCTAAAAATCAGCCCTTTCCAGATTCTAACCTTACATTTCACAAAGTTGCTTATACACTTAATTCTGTTATGTCATTTGTACATATGCTGAACATGTGTGTAAGGGAAGGACAGGCAGAAGTCGCTTAAATTTATATATAGATGCTGAACATTTATGTAATTATATCCTAGAAATGGTGTTAGAAAGGGCATCCAGCCATAGAAACCAAGTCAAAAACTGAACAAACGAGCAAGATTTGGTCACCTGATCTATCTAACCTCAGAATGCAATAAACCAGCTAACTCGTGCAAACATGGAAAATAGACATTTAACGGTAATAATAATGATGATAATGAAATAAATTATTTAAATATCATTCTTATCTTTAATCACTTCTCCATGTCAGTAATCAACATTAACTATAAGGCTTCTTTTATCAAAACTCAAATTTCCTAGGTGGCATGATTGTTCACAAATCTGGTAATTCTAGTATAAATAACATACCAACCTTGGACTGCAAAAATTAAATATTTTTGGAACATAACAAAAGTTCTTACATGAAATTAAGGGTTGTAATTTTTTTTAAATAATCACGAAATTTCAAGGATTTAAGGATTTAGTAATATAACTAATTTCCTCAATATTAAGCTGGTGTATGGAACATAACATAAAAGTTCTTACATAGAATTATGATGGAAGGGTTTCAGATAAATATAAATACTTTATAACAAGCACTTTTTATCATTGTTGCAAAGGTGGTTTGGTAAGAAAAAGGTTAAATTCGGATTTCTGAAAATAATCGTGAAATTTGAAGGGATTTAGGATAACTAACTAATTTGAAGGGACTTAGGATAACTAACTAATTTGAAAGGACTTAGGATAACTAACTAATTTGAAAGGACTTAGGATAACTAACTTTCTTATGAAGCTGGTGTTTGGAACAGCAAAAATTCTTACACAGAATTATGATGGCAGGGTTTTAGATGAATATAAATATTTTATAACAGTTTTTATTATAGTTCCAGAGGTGGTTTGGTGAAAAAAAAAAAAAAAAAGGGTTACGGGTTAAATTGTAATTTTTGAAATAATCATGAAATTTGAAGGGATTTAGGGACTTAGTAATATAACTAACTTTCTCATTATTAAGCAGGTGTTTGGAACATAAAAGTTTTTACTCAGAATTATGATGGATGGTTTTTAGATAAATATAAACATTTTTAACACAAACAATTTTGTATTGTAGAACCAGGGGCAGTTTGGTAACAAAAGGGTTAATACCAAAATCCTGTTGTTATATTCTCATGATATTATCTTGTCACATGATAAAAGTTTTCTGTAATCAGGTGACATGCAGCCATAGCCTGTTAATATATAAATGTAGCCATATTTTACAAACAAACAGTAAAAATGATAGAAGAACAAAAGGACTAGATATCATACATATTGGTAATAGCAAAAAAAAAAATACAAAGCAAGGAAACAGGATGTAAAACCAAGGGTTATTTTAACAAAATCAGATTTAGAACTGCACAAATCTTTGAGACAATTCTTTATAACTCACTGCTTGATACTCTCCTGGTCAGAGAAGCATTTGTGATGGAACTATTGATAACATTTTAGGAGTGTTTCAAGATTTTTTTAACCCTTTAGCATTCACATTATTTTATATATATACTATTATATTTTCATGGTAAAGGCTTTACTTCACATAATTATCTCACATAATATCGAATCTATGAGATTTTGAGAACAATACCTTATATCATGACTCGTACACTGTTCATTTTCCTGACATTTGTACATTATTCTATGTACTATACATGCACCTTTGATGAGTTGTAGTGCACCTGAGCACTGTACACAATAATTTCATTATTATTATTATTATTATTATCAGTTTGAGCAACCAGTTACAGCCAGTTTCAACAGAAAGAGATAGAGAATTCTGGCCGGGTTGAACATTAAAGGGTTAATCATCATTTACCATTTACATTACTCTATATATACGGTTGTATTTTTGTGGTAAAGGCTTTATCTTACATAATTACCTTACATAATATTGAATCTACGAGATTTTGATGTTATTTATTTTGGGAACAATACAAATTGAGTTCAAATCCCGCTGAGGTTAGTTTTACCTTTCATCCTTACGGGGTCAATAAAATAAAGTGCCAGAATAGAGTCCATTTAATTAATTTTCCCTTCTCCCAAAATTTCTGCCCATGTGGCTAAAACAGAAATTTTTTTTTTTTTAGAGCGATAGATTGACAGTATTGGTAGAGCATTGGACGTGCTTTGCAGCATAGAGTAGCGGCCCTTTACTTTCTAAGTTCAAATCCCGCCGAGGTTAGCTTTGCCTTTCATCCTTACGGAGTCAATAAAATAAAATACCAGTAACGTACTGGGTCGATTCAATCGATTTTCCCTTCTCCCAAAAGGCTTTACTTCACACAATTATCTCACGTAATATCAAATCTACGAGATTTCAAAGTCATTTATTTTGAGAACAATACCTTAATATCAGTATGAGTGGCCAGTTACAGCCGGTTTGAACAGAAAGAGGTGACAGAATTCTGGCCAAATACAACTAGTTTAAATGCTAAGGGGTTAATCATTTACCATTTAATACTTTAGCATTTACATTACTCTATATATACTGTTGTATTTTTGTGGTAAACACTTTATCACATAATATCGAATCTACCATATTTTGAGAACAATACTTTAACGTCAATTACAGCCAGTTTGAACAGAAAGAGGTGAGAGAATTCTGGCTGGATATGGCTGGTTTAAATGCTAGTATTTGACACAAAATGTAAACTTGCTATGCATATTTAGATTTAGAACAAACGGCACAAGTAAGTTAGCAACTGCACATGAAATTATTCACGGAACAAAACGGTAAAATAACAACAAAGTTGAGATATCAATGTACTGTGTTCTTCTGTGTATACTGAGCAGTTTTTTTCACTTTTTTTCCTGGCTTGTTTTGGGATGCACAGTATACACCATAACTAAATGTTTATACACCAAAAGGGATGCACGTTATACACAATTGTGTGCAATACATGGAAGAATACAGTACAGTAAGTCCCCGCCTTATGAACATCCTACATACGAACGAAGTTCTGCAGATATGAACATTTTTATAAAAAAATTTTTTTTAATTTGTCTGAGTTTGACATTCGTGTTTTTGTGGGCTCTTCTAGACCCTGGGTTCCTTCTTTTGCAGCATAAAAACAAGCCGAAAATGTACCTATGTTATTGGATTCCATTTTGCTTTCACATAATTGAAAAAGTACTTTTTTTCTTTAACAATGTATTGTCATCGCCTTTACAGTATTTAACACTTTAGTATTTAAACCTGCCGTAGCCAACCAGAATTCTCTCAACTCTTTCTATAGCCATAATTGGCCACTCATACTGATGTTAAGGTATTGTTCTCAAAATAAATAATATCAAAATCTCATAGATTTGAGATTATGTGAGGTAAAGCCTTTACCATGAAAATACAATAGTAAATATAGAGTAATGTAAATGCTAAAGGGTTAACTTCATGATTATGTTATATATACCTCCATATACTGTATATATATATATATCACTCATATAGATGCCTGCAGTATCAATGTAACATATATGGGCTTACTGGTACGTACTGTATTTGACAATCAACTTATGAACAAATCAACTAATGAATGACCCCTAGGAATTGGTAAGTTGGCGACTTACTCTATACATGGTGACAATTTCTCGTGGCAAAACATACAAGTTTTCACAGATATAACTGTTCGGTAAAGAAGCTTGATTCCACTGTTTGGCACCTTCTGTAAATGTCTTCTACTGTAGCCTGCAGTGGGTCAATGTCATGGGAGTGGAATTAGTAGACAGATGTTGTACAAAAAGCCCATCATATTATATAGTACAGAAGCACTCCATTGGTTACGACGACGGGTGTTCCAATTGAACCAATCATCAGAACAGCGTGCTCGTGAAATTAATGTGCAAGTGGCTGAACATTCCACAGACACACTTACTCTTAACATAGTTCTCAGGGAGATTCAGCGCGACAAGGCTGGCCCTTTAAATTCCAGGTAGAACTCATTTTTGGAACGTGAAATAAAGTGTCTTGCTCAAGGACACAACACACCACCAGGTATCGAACTCATGACTTTACGATTGAGAGCCAAATACCTTAACCACACAGCCACGTGCCTTCACTTATATAGTAACCGTATAGTAACTGTACATGAGCGAGATGACAGATCCCTGTTTGGGAGATCAGTAGGCACTGATTCAGTACTGACTTAATCTATGTAGACCCGTCCAACCCTTTCTAGCAGAGAAAGCAGATATTAAATGATGATATGAGGAACAACAAGGAAAACCAAAGGAGAAAAATATTATACAATGACGATATACACATGTTTAATCCTTTAGCAATTAAACTGGTCATATCCAACCAGAATTCTCTCACCTCTTTCTGTTCAAACTGGCTGCTCATACTGATGTTAAGGTATTGTTCTCAAAATAAATATCAAAATCTCATAGATTCAATATTTTGTGAGATAAAACCTTTACTGTGAAAATACAATGGTATATATAAAGTAATGAAAATGATAAGGGGTTAAATTAGAAACCTCATCAGTACATCTTGAAAAGGAATTCAGGAATATAAACAAACCTTACAGCCGCAACACACTGTCATACTGTATATGAAAGTAGAGACATAAGGAAGAAACCTTTCATAGATTTTGACAGGATTTGAAGAACAAAGAACAGGAAGAAGGGAGCAAATTGAAACTAGATACTCTACAGCAGTGGTTTCCAAAGTGGGTTCCATGAAAAAAAGGTAGAGGAGTATATTTATATTTACTACCATATAACAGTATTAGACTTTGGGGTTCCCCGAAAAGTTTCTGAAAGAAAAAGGGTTCTGCCTTTGAAAATGTTTGGGAGACCCTGTTCTACATAATAATAGGAAAAGGCCTCTGGGGGTGGAGAGGGCAAGACCCCAGGAAGTCTCCATTGCTACAGGCTCTACCACAAACCTATCAGAGAGCAGCTGACCATGAATTTACCCTCTATGTAGTCCGGGGGCCAAGAACGCTGGAAGTCTCCACTGCTGCAGGTTCTACAATAAACCTATCAGAGAATAGGGTGGTCTGGGGGTCAAGAACCCCGGAAGTCTCCACTGCTACAGGTCTACCACAAACCTATCAGTCAGCAGCCAATACTTGAACAGTTTGCCCTCTTTGGCCTGGTGAGCAATAAAACTTGGGCTGGTAGCCGAATGCACCATGTTGCTGCTAGAGAAGGTGTCACAGTATGTAGCATCCTGGACCACATCTCTGCTTACTTCTATCGGAGCGGAGTAGGTTGTCCTCAAATGCAAACCAAGAGAGGTGGTGTGGCTATTCCAGCATGTCTCCCTCACCGTCCTCCGGGGTAATGTATTCTCCTCCATCCTGTCAGCCGGGACCATGAGGTGGACGATAAGATAGTTGAAGGTGGAGGATACTCGCTCGGATGTCGGGACCAAGAGGTGAAGAGTAAGTTAGTTGAAGGTGGAGGATATTCTTTCGGACGTCGGGGCCGAGAGGTGATGAGTAAGTTAGTTGAAGGTGGCGGATACTCGTTCGGACATCACACATATACACACTTACTCAACCATTTTACACAGTCCAATGAGTTAATATAAACACTTAAATGAACAAAAAATAACAGGAAGTTGGCATATATGATGAGACGGCAACGGGCACAAACATTAGTAGTTCCTCCACAGATATATGTACCCATAAAACAGTTCCCAAGCAAACACACAGTGACAT
>OZ024763.1:20700193-20705193 GCA_964016885.1 Eledone cirrhosa | reverse complement strand
CTCTTCTCTTGTTTCTCTCTCTCTCTTCTTCTCTATCTCGCTTCTCTCTCTGTTTCTCCCTCTTTACTTCTATCTCTCTCATTACTATCTCTATTCTTCTCTATCAGCTGCCCTTCTCTCTCTTTCTCTTCTTATTCTTTCCCAAAGAGAGGGAGAAACGGAAGTTTTTCTTTACTTCAGGCTGCAGGAATGTCTATGTCTCTACCGTTTTATTGTGTCTCAAGAATAAGGAATAATAAAGGAAATGGATTTTTAAAATATACATATACAGTATATATATCCACGTATATATATATATACATTTCTACTTGTATATATATAATGCATATATAGAGAGAGATTGGCTGAATATATATATAGAAGAGATTCTACAGGACTAGAACTGTTTCATTCGTGAGAAATCATCAGTGATTCCTGATGATTTCTCACGAATAAAACAGTTCTAGTCCTGTAGAATCTCTTCTATATTAAAACTGTTATACTCTGCTATGTATTGAGTACCTTACTTACTGTGGTTACCTCCGATTCAACCCGGAATAACATATATATATACATATACACACACATGCATACCTAACAAGAGTTTAAGGGCGTCCTACCCTCCCACGAAAGTGAAAGTTTATTACGTTTACGATTTCTAGGAAACGACGAAAGGGGACAGAATATTTACATAAAAGTATTGTTTTAACTGGTTAATGGTTGTATTTTATTATATAATTACTGAATATTTTCGACCTATGTTTGTAATAAGCTAAACGTAAACACTAATTTTGTCTTTCACCATATCCTCAAGTTCTATGTTGATAACGTATAATATAAATCAAGGATTATGTGAGATGTTCTACAAATATATTAATTTCGTACAGATATTTGTAATTTTGACATAAGCCGAGTGTATGGAAAGTTATGACGAAACAAATCCTTTTTTCTAATTTCTTCTTTGCGGAGTGGATAAGGGGAGACAATCAAGTGTAGCTATGTACATATGAGTGGGTGTATATATATACATATATATATATATACATACATATATATTCAGGGTATCCCCCAACAATGTATACACAAAGGCTGTGCATTCTCATAAATATTGCCTGTACAGGTAATCAAAGTGCATATACATTTTTGGGGGACACCTTGTATATATATATATATAGTATAAAAGAGAAAACACAGGTAAGCATTAAGAGAAGGATTTTATCCAGGTATTTACGACCGCTTCATTGGGAAGTGCAACCTTATAACGTTGTGGAGTTACCCCTAACCGTACGTCGAAACCATCCATGAAACTGACTTTCTTAACCAAGAACTGGATCACAATAAGCAATTTTTTGCTTCTCTAACTATATATATATATATATATATATATATATATATATATATAATCTATAAATACCCAAGTTGTATACTGGGGGACCACAGTTACAAAAGGTACTCAATACATTGGTAGAGTATAAGTATCTTTATTATATATAAAAATAATAACTTCTCCAGTACTAGAACTGTTTCATTCATATGAAATCATCAAGAATGCTCTGATGAAATCATACACATGAAACAGTTCTAGTACTGTAATAAAGATACACACATATATATATATATATATATATATATATATATATATATATATATATATATAGTTCAAGGAGAGAACAAACAGAGGTACAAAAAATCTTATTAATTTTACGCTTTATATGGAAAAGGGAAAAGAAAGTTTGACATGTTGGGCTTTAGCCCTTTCCCAGGAGTACAAAATAGAGACAGGATCACAAATGAGATACAGAAATATAGTAGAAGGAAGACACAGTGGAAGAAAACCACGAAAATCATGGATGGAGGTGGTGACAGCTGACCTCAGATCACTGAACCTCACAGAGGAGATGACAAGAAACCGTGATGGATGGAGGAGAGATGCTGTGCTGAATAGGACTCGTCCCACCCTTGCAACCAGGATAAAGTGGACGTAAAATAATGATGATGATGATGATACACACACATACATATATACAATGATAAAACATAATATATATCATCGTCCTTATTTTAGCATGGGTTTGACTTGTTGTCCTGGTCTGAGAGACCACATGTTGCTTATGCATTCCATATTTGGCATAGTGTCTATGGCTAAGTACCATAACCCTAACACCAACCACCTTATATAACTATAAAGAGTAACGCAGGAAGAAATCTGACTGGAGAGACTGATCCAAATAAAAGATACATATATAAATAGAATGTCCCTTTCTGAATATGGCAAATGTAGAAAAAACTCCAGTGAACCTATACTATCGTTGTAATTTCACAACTGAAACTCCCTTCAAGGATGTTTAAGTCAAAGAAAGCAGGCAAGGGGGATAACTCCAATAAGCTTGGCTGAGCCTGACCTTTTCGAACTATTTAATCTTTTGTGTGTTAGTAATTTTTATGAGTTGTTTCCCATGACACTGCATTATTTAAGGGGAGATTACTCTATGGTGCATTAAGTCACCAATAGAGTGCTAAAGATTAAGACAATGCAGTAGCAGTGGAGCTTATCTGTAAGCAAATTTGGTGAAAGCATCCGACCTGCTCCAGTCTTATTAGCACTCCTCAGGAAAGCAGATTCAATTTGCTGGTTGGCATGACTAAAAATGGTCAGGTATAGATATTTAGGTATGTATGCATGGCCCCGTAACCCCTAAAGAAGTTGCAGGGGCGCCATATTGACATACAGCATTTCTAGGGCATTTTTTTAAACCTGGCAGAACCCATCTCCTCTCCATGTCTGAATACAGCAAATTTCTTCCTGTGAAGAATAGAGTGAGAGAATGGAAGTGAGAAAGAGATATAGAGGCAGAATCAACACCAGTACTAGACTGGTATTATATTTATCCCGCCAAGATTAACTTTGCCTTGTTTCCTTACAAGGTTGATAAAATAAAGTACCAGTCACACACTTGCGTAATTGCCGCCCTTGTGCCAAAAGTAGAAACAATTATATTTATATGTAATAGCAGAAAAACCACCCATCGGGTGGTTTTCTGCTAGCATGTGTAGTGTGCATTGATATTATACGCAAGTATATATGCAAGTAGATATGATACATCAAATAAAATCGTAATTGACAATATACACAGAAATTGAACGAAGACTGCATTACACTCTCTTATGTAATCAGTAACGTAATCCATGATGCATTAAAAAAAGACGATATTATATATAAACTGCATTAGGGGAAAATTAGTGAAGGAAATATATGAATGTTTATTTAAGTGATCGTTAACCGGAAGTGTTGACATTTGACAATTTTAAAGAAGTGAATCTTTAAATAAACAATAAAATTCATTATTTATTCAAAGTAATTACGGGATCGATAAAATAAAGTACCAGTAATACACTGGGTAATTGCTGGCCTTGTGCCAAAAGTAGAAACAATTATTTATTCAAAGTAATCCAACTTATTTTACTAACGGGATAAAAAATTATAAACTGTACACAATCCCACACTCCTTACTTTATTATAGTTTAGATGTATGGTCCCTTAAATGAAGGAGTTGTAGGGGCACAGCATTAAAATATAGTGTTTGAAGGACAATGTTTAAAACCTGGCAAAGCTCATCTCCTCTCCAGGTCTGAATACAGCAGATTATATTCCAGAAGAGGATAGAGAGAGTGAGAGAATGGAAGTCAGGAAAAGATATAGAGGTAGAATCAACCCCAGTACTTGATTGGCCCTTCATTTTTTTCAACCTTGAAAGGATGAAAAGGAAAGTTGAACTCGTTGGAATTTGAGAGCTGGAATAAATACCACAAAACATTCTATCTGACATTCTAACAACTCTGCCAGTTCATTGCCTAGGTATAGATATAGGTAAGGAGAAACCATGAAGATACTTTCCACTGCTTAAGAAGTAACCTAGATAGCAAAAGCTATCTCCTACTTCTAGTGAACCTTTTGAATATTTGAGTGGGTATATCTTCCAAGTTGATATAGCAGAACACACTCAACATGGAAGTTACTAAATGGATACCGGATTTGATGACCAAGCCATGTCAATCGGAGGTTTCGTACCTGAGCATAGCGATGTGTCTGCTCTATGTGTGTGAAAACTTCTGCATTTGTTATGCGATCTTGATATGTTACGCCACAGATGATGTGCAGACAATTTGCACAAAATGAAATGTGTTCACTGCTCATTTTTGTTTTTGCAGAGGTTGCCACAAAAGACAAAGACCAAAGACCACATTCCAAAGAATGGTCACAAAAGAACTGAATGCAAAAGTCACCACAATTCAGCAAAAATCCAATGATAGAAACACTTGGGCAGTTTTATTTCATCTCCCTCATGACATTATGACATTATTTTAATATGGTGAATTGGCAGTATCGGTAGAGGGGTCGGACGTTATGCTTTGCAGCATATAGTTATGCCCCTTTACGGTGTGAATTCAAATCCCGCAGAGGTTAACTTTCCCTTTCATCCTTACAGGGTCAATCAAATAAAGTACCAGTAATGTACTGGGGTAATTGCTGGACTTGTGCAAAAAGAAGCAATTATATTTATATGGTTTATCTATGTGTACATATTAGTCTGTGTTCTATTATTTCATTTGAAATAATGAATATTTATTGATCTACCGAGTACTCTTATTTTTAATTCTCCTATGCACCTGTCACATATGAAATTTACTTTCTGTCACCACACCCTACCCGGTCGAACATTCCTTACACAGCCTCTCCACAATTCACGATTTTCCCTTCCTTGCTCCTGTCAATGGTGGTGGTAGTGGTGATTGTGGTAACAGTGGTAGTGGTGGTGGTAGTGGCAGTGATGATGATGGTAGCAGTAGTGGTGATGGCGGTGGCAGCAGTGGTGGTGACTGTGGTAACAGTGGTAGTGGTGGTTGACAGTGTGGTGGTGGTGGTGGTGGTGGTGATAGCAGTAGTGGTGATGGCGGTGGTGGCAGTGGTGGTGACTGTGGTAACAGTGGTAGTGGTGGTTGTGGTAGTAGTGGTGATGGTA
>OZ024763.1:20650193-20692693 GCA_964016885.1 Eledone cirrhosa | reverse complement strand
AATTCGCCAATACGACACCTGAAATCCATACACACGCACACGTGTATATCACGACTCATACATTGTTCACTTTCCTGACATTTGTACATTATTCTATGTACTATACATGCACCTTTCACGAGTTGTAGTGAACTGTACACAATCTTCGTTATATAAATGGTGTGTGTATATAATAGTATTTATATAATTGTTTCTATAAAATTGTGACTGGAAAACGAACTTATTATAGATACATGACTGACTTAGGAAATATATATGTATTATATATATATATATATATATATATATATATATATATATATATATATATACACACAGAGTGTCCCCCAAAAATGTATGCACACTTCAATAGTATTCTAATGAAGAAGATATCAGATAATGTAGTCATAGATAAAATCTGTCTGAATAAATGACAGGATAGTCATGGCTAGCCCGTTTTTGATCACACCACAGCAGTACAGTCTATAATTGGCATCAGAATTTTGATTTCATCATGAATTACCTCCCTTCGACTGTAGACTATTTGGTTTTATTATAACTAGTAGGTGCGCGTGTAAAATATATAGAGATAGATATGTTTCTTTATTAGCCACAGGGGCACAAAAGAAGGGGACAAATACAAAGGGGGAAGTTTACATACAATAAAAACGTGTAAAATAATATCACAAATGCAATTTAAAAAATTAGTCGATTTTCCCCAATAGGGGGAGACAGTTCATATGGGTAACAAATACCCCCGAAAAAATGTGCAACCCTCATCTCCAGGAGTACGAAGAGTTTGTACCCCTTTCCTCTCTTCCTCAACCTACAGGCTGATATAGAGAGAAGGCCCATTCACTCGGGCTATTCTCGCCACTTTCACCCACCTTTTATAAAACTTGCTGGGGTACAGCACCTCTCTCTCCATCCTGATTCTTCTTCCAAAGTGGTATTTGAAAAAAAGAATCAGTTGTTGGCCGGAGAGAAAGGTGTCTGACCTCAGCCCTTTCAACCTTGTCCACCATACAACCTCTTTCGCCATAGCTATCACACAAAGGAAAACCGCTTCTCCTTCGTTTTTGAAGGAGGGTGGCGGTTTGATCATGACAATGGACTCGGTGGTCAACCGGATTGGTCCCACAGGTCAGTGACGCCCGGGCAGTGTATGAATGCGTGCGTGACGGTTTCTTCGTCTCTCATGCACCTCGGACAGATCTTCTTTTGCAGGGTCCCTGCCCAGGCGCCCATGTCTGTAGAGCTTGTCTCGAACTGGTAGAGCTCCTCGGTAGCACTGCCAGGCCAGGGACTTTTGGAAGTTGTCCATTGGTCCCGGGTGGAAGGTCCTACCGAACAGACTGGCCAGTTCATCTTCCTCTACGCCTAGAGTTTCTCCGAGCGCGTCGTCGCACTTGCTGCGGATCAACCCTCTATAGAATGACGAAGTGGAGTCTCCACTGATCGCCGGGTCCGCCTGCCAGAGGGCTGTGAGCGCCTGAGCACATTCGATGTGCCAGTCGCCCATTTTCCTCGGTCTTTGCTTGACCCAGAACTGCAGGTCGGTCAGCGAGACGAGTCGTGGGAAGGCTCGCCTCATGAACGGGGCCCACACCGGTTGTCCAGTGAGGAATACGTAGAGATGTTGCAGCCTGAGTGCGTGTTCAGCCACGGCATCCCCAGCCCTCCGTTAGAAGGGTGTTGGCAGCAGATGGATCTTCTCACCAAAGGAGCCCGCCTCTTCCAAAGGAATTGGAAGAGCGCGCGCTCCATTTTGGTGAGCGTTTTGGCTGGATAAGGCACGACGGTCAAGCGGTAGTAGATGGTGGACGCTATAAAAGTGTTCGCCACCTCCGCTCGACCTATAGATAGATACACATACACACACATATATATATACAGTGGCGAACTGACCAGGTTGCCCAATGGCAAGTGAGCCGCTGGGGGCCCATGGTAGCATTGCAAGAGCCCACAGGAGCATTGCAGAGCCCACTGTAGTATTTTAGGGTCCAATGCTTTGCTTTCAAAAAATACCTGAAATCTAAGAGAAAGAATAGCATTTAAAAAAAAATAAATAAAACAAGCAAAGCATTTGGTCAACCAATTCCCCAGGGAATTACTAGAAAAGTGCAAATAGCTGGAATCAGTGGTTGTACATTCTACTAAATCTAAAGCTTAGTGTATTCATGCATGCAAACATACATATATAGACACACAAGCATATATATATATATTTATATACTTACACATGAACTACTGACCAAATATTTGGTATCAATGGGTTAAAGACATCTGTCAAATCAATTAATGGTGAAGGTGGTGTGTGTGTGTATATATATATATATATATATATATATATATATATATATATATATATATATATATATATATATATATATATATATATATATATAGAGAGAGAGAGAGAGATACACGCACACACACATATATATATATAATATATTGAGTGAGTGTGAAAGACCAAAGGTCATTATTGAAAGTCTCTGGGCGGTGGATTGGCAGTATCAGTAGAGGGTCGGACGCCATGCTTTCCAGCATAGTTACGTCCCTTTACGATCTGAGTTCAAATCCCGCCGAGGTTGACTTTGCCTTTCATCCTTACGGGGTCGATAAAATAAAGTACCAGTAATACACTGGGTAATTGCTGGCCTTGTGCCTAAAGTAGAAACAATTATTGAAAGTCTCTGGATTTCACAAAATAGATATTTTTTATTGGAGAAGATAAGATATTTTCCCGCAAAATTTTGATTGCACTGTTTTCTTTCCACTTATGTATTTTTTTAAAATGATATTTATTCATTATAAAAATTAAATGAGAGCATTCTATATGTAGGTGGGCCCCCTTCATCTGGCAATGAATATTTTTAGACCTTGTCCGCCACTGTATGTATATATATATATATATATATATATATATATATATATATATATGTATGATGCCAATCATTGTAAGTTTGAATCTAACTGACATGCAAAAACATATATATAGGAATAAGGTAAGCCCAAATAATTGTAGATTCAAATATCACAGAGAAAGAAAGGGGGAGTGCAACAGAAATGAAACATGGATTACAGGTTAAAATATAGTCTAGATAGATGTGAAACAAAATGAGGATGTAGTTTATGGAACACCCAAATTATTTAGAAGTCGACCTTAAGTAGGAACAATAACATTAAGAAAGACATGAATGTCACCACAACACTTTTTTTGAAAATTTTGAAAGTAGGTTTATAAATATGAATTTTCATAAGATTTTTTGTAGTTGTCTCTGTGGCAGGACCAGGATCTCCACCATCTCTAGTACCTACCGCTGGTAGGTACTAGAGATGGTGGAGATCCTGGTCCAGAGGTACATGTAACTTTTTTCAGTTTTTACTTTACAACCAATAGAAAAAAAACTGAAAAGTTTCACCGGGAACCCTACTCCTGACCAGGATTGATCTTCAGACCAGGATCACCACTGTCTATGATTCCTCCAACTAGGCCATGAGACAGCTACAAAGGTATAAAGAAAATTGATAATTATAAACCTACTTTAATATTTGAATCTACAATGATTTGGGTGCTTTTTTGTCATGACAACTACACGACCACTTTACGATGTGAGCTGGGTGTTTTTGTCATGACACCTACACGAACACTTCACAGTGTGGGCTGGGTGCTTTTTTGCCATGACACCTACACGACCACTTTACAGTGTGGGCTGGGTGCTTTTTTGTCATGACACCTATACGAACACTTTACAGTGTGGGCTGGGTGCTTTATGTCATGACACCTACATGACCACTTTATGGTGTGGGCTGGGTACTTTATGTTGTGATACCTACATGACCACATTACGGTGTGAGCTGGGTGCTTTTTTGTTGTGACACCTACACGACCACTTTACAGTGTGGGCTGGGTGCTTTTTTTCGTGACACCTACACGAACCCTTTACAGTGTGAGCTGGCTGCTTTTTAGTCGTGACACCTACACAACCACTTTACAGTGTGGACTGGGTGCTTTTTGTCATGACACCTACACAACCACTTTACAGTGTGGACTGGGTTATTTTTTGTTGCGACACCTACATGACCACTTTACAGTGTGAGCTGGGTGCTTTATGTCGTGACACCTACATGACCACTTTACAGTGTGGACTGGGTGCTTTATGTTGTGACACCTACATGACCGCTTTACAGTGTGGACTGGGTTCTTTGTCCTGACACCTACACGACCACTTTACGGTGTGGGCTGGGGGACTTGTTTGGGGGAGGTACATCTAGAGACGTGGGTGAGTGTGGGATGTATACTTTTTGAGGATTTAGTGGTAAAGACGAAAAACTAATGATAAAATAAAAATATATTTTTTAAAATGATTCCCCCGAGGGTGTATGGCCCTAATCTATAGCTTATCTAGATTATAGTTAAGTCCAGCACTGACTTCGGGTGTCCTTCATGTTATACCTAAGAATAGGATCACTCTACTAATATGGCTGTTCTGAGTCAAATCCCGTCGGGGTTAGCTTTGCCTTTCATCCTTATGGAGTCAATAAAATAAAGTACCAGTAATGCACTGGGGTCGATGTAATCGACTTTCTCCTCCCCTCAAATTGCTGGCCTTGTGTCTCAAGTAGAAACCATTATTAATAAATCTGACGAAATTGAAACCTCTAGCTATTAGGTCGTCAAGTATGAAATTTGTAGAAATTTGTTTGCTTTTCTACGAATTTTTACAAATTTCATACTTGACCACCCAATATTGATTTGATTTTATGACATTATATTATTACTGTAATGCACTGGTAATTGCTGGCCTTGTGCCTAACGTAGAAACAATTATATTATTACTGCTTATGGATTGGCAGTATCGGTAGAGGGTCGGACGCCATGCTTTGCAGCAAAGAGTTACGGCCCTTTATGGTCTGAGTTCAATTCCCGCCGAGGTTAACTTTGCCTTTCATCCTTACGGGGTCGATAAAATAAAGTACCAGTAATACACTGGAATAATTGCTGGCCTTGTGCCAAAAGTAGAAACAATTATATTGTTACGGTAGTGGAGTGAAAGATTGAGGGTAGAGGGTCCGAAATACGTGAAAAGCCTAGGGATCACGTTATGGGTTAATACTACCGCCTAGCTTAGTTACTGGGGAAGCTGCAGCACCCCTCTTTGTGATGTGTGATTGAGTGTGCGAGTCTTTTTCCTCCAACTCAACATCTGGTTTTGAGCTTATAAAAAAAAAACTCGTACCAATGAAGTACTGAGGTGGATTCTTCCTCTATATCTCTTTCTCACTTCCATTCTCTCACTATCGCTATCGTCTGGAAGAAATCTGCTGTATTTAGACCAGAAGAGGAGATGGGCTCTGCTAGGTTTTAAAATGCCCTAGAAACGCCTCATGTCACTGGGGTGCCTTTACGACTACCTATGCTTGTATGTATATATACATGCCTGTGGCAAATAAAAAGAAAGTTATCTTAGGACTATCACATATATGTATGTATATATGTGTGTGTATATACAAGTCTTTCCAATAAGAACTTCTTTAGATTTGATGTAAATATTTTATTTTGCTAGAATTTAAGGATTAACCTTCAGATTTGAAGAATTACGAAATATGTAAATTCCTTAGAAGGATTAAAGAAACAAATATATAAGCGGTGGCCGCACATACTAAGGTGAGAACGAAGTAAAAAACAAAACAATTATCAATGTTAAATTATACCGGAAGTATTGCCAAGTTACTTCTCCTGACAAAGGAGGTAAAATTAGAATGAGAAAATAAAACACACCAACTTCCTGTGTATTTAACTGCAGATGTCGCTGTAAGTATTGTTGTTATCTTTAGAATTGAAAGTGAAACAGAGGTAGAACCTCTGGCTGCTCGATATAGAAATACCTTTTATGTCAATACTAGTGTATCCGTGCCGTCAATAATGACAGCAATTTGATTGAAGAAAGTATTTAATTTCGGGGAGTTAAGGATTGGTATGTTTTATATATATATACCAGGGTTGCTGGATATATGAACAATCATATAAACTGGGGAATTTATGTTTTACATAAGAGAAACCCTACAGTTTGTATAGATTATTGACAATAAAAAAAAATATATCTGTATTATGTTTTATAAAAATTAATTACGTTCAACATCATTTATATACAATAATAATGTTGAACGTAATTAATTTTTGGAATCCAGGATTAGTATGTCATATATATATATATATATATATATATATATAGAGAGAGAGAGAGAGAGAGAGATGAGATTCTACAGGACTAGAACTGTTTCATTCTTTAGAAATCATCAGGAATCTTATATATATATATACATACACACACATATATATATATGTATCAGGATTACTAGATATATGAAAAATCATACAAATTGGACAGCCATCCTCAGTTATATATATATATATATATATATATATATATATATATATATATATATATATAACTAGTGGACCAGTGCTGTGAATAATGATGACAATAGAGTTGAATGTTTTGGAGCACAGGATTGGTATGTCATCTATAATGATGGTGGAGTTGATAGTGATGATGATGGTGGTGGTGTTGATAGTGATAATGGTGGTGATAGTGATGCTGATGGTGGTGTGTTGATAGTGATAATGGTGGTGGTGGTGATAGTGATGCTGATGGTGGTGGTGTTGATAGTGATGATGATGATGGATGTGGTGGTGGTGGTGGTGGTGGTGGTGATAGTGATGATGGCAACAATGTTGGTAGCAATTTAATGTAATATTTTAATTGGTTATTCATTCAAATTTTTCCTTTTTTTTTTCTTCTTATTTCCTCAGCATCTGACATCTAACGACGACCTGGTAATTAACATGAAAGTAAAATTTCCTCCCAAAAGGCAACAATGAAGACCAAAATGGCCGCCATATTTTCATTTCTTTACCTGCAGTGTTTATTTCTTCCTTGTTATCTTCTTGACACGTGTCCATCAGACAGCGTAGATGATGAAGAGGCATCGTTCATGGACGGAATCTATGCTCTGCCATTTAATGAACGGCTAAAAGAGAGGGAGCTGAACATGAAAAAATACTCCTACGAGTACAACGTAAATGGTATTGATCGTCGAAAGGATCTTTCTCAAGAGGAGTTTAACGATGTCTACGATGGAAAATGGTACGTAACGAAGAATGCCTGAGAGTTCGTTAAATTTCTTCTTCTTTTGCCTTCTTTTTCTCCTCCTCTCCTCCCTCTTCATCTTATTCACCTTCTTCTTCTCCTTTTTCTTCTTTTGCTTTGTGGTGTTGTTATTGTTGTTGTTGTTTTTCTTCTTCTTCTTCTCCACCTCCAGCTTCTACATGTCCTACATTCACTGCCCATGTTTCACTTCCATGTAACATCAATACACATCACATTTTCATACCAGGAATCAAACCCATGACATCATGATCATAAGTCCAACACTCTTATCATAAGAGCAACATGAAATGAAGTGTTTTGCTCAAGAATACAACACACAACCCAGTCCAGGAATCAAACCCATGACCTTATGATCTTTCCAACAACAACCCTGAGCACCTTTTTGAATTCCATGTGCCTAACACCTGTGGACATACCTACAAACAGCACAGCTCCCATGACTTTCGGTAACATTTTTGCACACTCAGAGTTGCTGAAACATGGAACAAGCTACCTGCATCAGTTGTTAGCTGTCGAGACACTGCATCCTTCAAAACTTCCATACTTCCAGTAATTCGCCAACACTACACCTGATATTTCCTCTCCATACACATGCACACATGTATCTGTATGTATTTCATGACTCGTACACTGTTCACTTTCCTGACATTTGTACATTATTCTATGTTCTATATATGCACCTTTAATGAGTTGTAGTGCACCTGAGCACTGCACACAATAATTTTCATTATTATTATTATTATAATTCCAACACTCTTACCACTAGGCCTCTAATTCTTCTTATATCTTACTCCCAAGTTCAACTGCTAAACCTGTTGTTATATATTTCAGGCCTGTCATTCTGACTGATGTTATCACCAAGTGGCCAGCATTTAACTGGACTAAAGAGTTTCTACAGACAAAATATGGACATGAGAGGGTCACTGTGAAAATATCTAAGGTATGTTGTAACATTGCATCCTGTCCACAGGGATAGATAGATAGATAGACTGATATATAGATGGAGAGAGGGATGGATGGGTTGAGTGGTAGATAGATTGATAGATAGAGAGAGAGACAGATAGATAAATAGAGAGATGGATAGATAGATTTCTTTATTAGCCACAAGGGCGCAACAAGAAAGGGGATAATACAAAGACATGCCGGGGATTTTACATACAGTCGTGTAAAAAATATAAAAACAAACAATTACAACAATCGAAATCCCCAATAGGGGGGAGGTGCCACAAATGGGTTGTTTAATACCCCGTCGATAGAACAACCCTCAACTCGAGGAGCGTGTTGTGCAAGTGCTCCTTTCTTCCTTTTGCTCTCTTCCTCAACCTACAGGCTTATAAACAGAGAAGGCCCAATCACTCGGGCCATTTTCGCTTCATTCACCCACCTTTCAGTAAATTTACTGGGGTGCAGTGCCTCTCTCTCCACCCTGATTCTCCTTCTAAAGTGATACTTAAAGAAGGGAATCAATTGTTGTCCGGAGAGAAAGGCATCTGTCCTCAGTCCTCTCAACCTCGTCCACCATATAACTTCTTTCACCATAGCCACCGTACAGAGGAAAACCGCCTCTCTTTCGTTTTTGAAAGAGTCTGGCGGTTTGATCCTTACTATGGACTCGGCAGTCAACTGTATTTGTCCCATACGCGACAGCAGTTGTTCTGCGGATAGATAGGTAGATAGAGAGATTCACAGATAGAGAGATAGCTAGATAGGTTGATAGATAGAGAGATAGATATCTAATGTATGTTGTAACATTGCATCCTGTCCACAGGGATAGATAGATAGAAAGAGAGAGATAGATGGATAGAGTGGTAGATAGATAGATATATAGATGGATAGATAGATAGATAGATTTCTTTATTAGCCACAAGGGCGCACAAGAAAAGGGGACAAAACAAAGACATGCCGGAGATTTTACATACAATCATGTAAAAATATGAAACAAGCAATTATAACAATCGAAATCCCCAATAGGGGGGAGGCGCCGCAAACGGGTTGTTTAATACCCCGTCGATAGAGCAGCCCTCAAATTCAGGAGCATGTTGTGCAAGTGCTCCTTTCTTCTTTTTGCTCTCTTCTTTAACCTACAGGCTTATATACAGAGAAAGCCCAATCTCTCGGGTCATTTTTGCCACATTCACCCACCTTTCAGTACATTTACTAGGGTGCAGTGCCTCTCTCTCCACTCTGATTCTCCTTCTAAAGTGATACTTAAAGAAGGGAATCAATTGTTGTCCGGAGAGAAAGGCATATATAGAAAGACAGATAATTAGATAGAGAGATAGATATAGGCAGACAGATAGAGAGAGAGAGGTGGGTAGATAAATAGATATCTAATGTGTGTTGTAACATTGCATCCTATCTGCAGAGATAAATAGATTGATAGAGAGATAGGTAGATATACAGGTATATAGACACAGATAGATAAATAGGTAGGTAGATAGACAGATAGAGATAGATAGACTGGTATATAGACACAGATAGATAAATAGGTAGGTAGGTAGATAGACAGATAGATTGATAGTTTGGTAGATAGACTGGTATATAGACACAGATACATAAATTGGTAGGTTGATAGAGAGATAGATATCTAAGGTATTTTGTAACATTGCATCCTATTCACAGAGATAGATAAATGGATAGATAGATATATAAATAGCTGGGCAAAAGCAACCCGGCAGGAGACCCAGGGGTAGACCCCAATCAAGGTGGTTGGATAACATTCATAAGGTTGGCTTGTCATGAATGGGAATCCAGCCAGATCAGTTGGAGATGGTTTCTTCTGACAGGACCCACTGGGAGGAGTGTTTGAGGACTCTGCCCCACGACCCTCTCAGGAATAAGTGGGTGAAGCAGAAGGAGAAGAAGCTTAGATTGATAGGTAGATATATAAGTAAGCAGATAGATAAATATCTAAGGCATGTTGTAACATTGTATCCTATTCACAGAGATAGATAGTTGTCATGGCTGGAGACTGAATATTCATGAAGAGAAATGAAATGGGATTGTTGAGGCCATAACCTCACCAGTTTTTTCTTTGTCTGTTCCAGGGTTCCGAGATGTTTGGTTCAGTGGAACAACTACGGCAGATGATACCACTTCTCAGCTCCAGTGAACTACAGCAATGGCTTTACATTGAAGACGAGCTCTTCCTCAATTCACATCCAGCTCTCTTGAAGGACATTGGCAGTACGGTGAGTAAATGGGACTGACTGGCTGACTGATTTAGTCACTGACTGCTTGACTTACCCCATGGTTAGATATCAGCTCTTTGTCGGTTCATCATCATCATCAATAGTGTTTGCCTTCCCTGCTAGTAAGGGTTGGATAGGTCTACAAACACCAAGACAGCTGTCTATAGGAATTGTTATACTAACTGCCGACTCAATGAAAATGCACCCAGTACACCCTGGTGGAGGCGCGTGGCCTAGTGGCAAGGGTGTTGGACTTACGATCATAATGCCGTGGGTTCGATTCCTGGACTGGGTTGTGTGTTGTGTTCTTGAGCAAAACACTTCATTTCATATTGCTCCAGTATACTCAGCGGAAAATGAGTACCAGCAGTTTAACTCTGCAGTGGACTGGTCTCCTATCCAGGGAGGAGTTTTGTACTCTGAGATGCTTCACGTCATGAAACTGAGATAAGCACTGGCCTAACAAGCCTTCTGACTTAAGACAGACACCCTGTAAGGTGGCTGGTGAGAGAAAGGACCATGTCTCTCCCTTGGTCTCTCAGCCGCAATCAAGTGTGGCTGTGTAGTATGACTTGTGCAAATGAGTGTGAAAGTTTTGCTATGTACTCAGGAGATTCAGTCCAGACATGAGTGGAGATGTAAAGATAGGTCCCTTTGCTTCTTACTACAGTTGGTACCACAACAAAATACACCCAGTGCACCCTGTAAGCTGACTGGTGATAGGAAGGGCTTCCAGCCACAGAAAGCTTGCCAAACAAAGGGTTGTGAGGACCCTCAGTTGTGTCAAGGACATGACAACCTCCCTTGTGTTGGTGATCTACACAATAAATGCACCCAGTACATGCTGTAAAGTGGTTGGTGACAGGAAGGGCATCCAGTCATATAAAACTTGCCAAACAAAGGGTTGGGATGACACTTCTGTTGTGTCAAAGGCATGACAACCTCACCTGTGCACCCCATAGAGTATGAGACCATACATAAAGCAAGACACAGATCCCTGGCTTGCCTGGGAGATCAGTAACTTCCACTTCAGTACTGACTAGGTCTATGTAAACCCGTCCAACCCTCGTTAGCAGGAAAAGTGGACGTTAAAATGACGATAATGATGATGACTGCTTTTTAGATCCGTTTAATAACCTGTACCTTCCTTCCACTGGAATAATCCGAGGATTGTCTCTTTTCTTGCAGCCTCAGCTTGCTGAAGACTTCTTCTCTCTGTTTCCTAAAGAAATCCGACCATGGAATTCCATGTTACTGTGGGGTGGGGCTCATTCTAGGTCCCCACTTCACATAGACCCATACAATTGGACCGGAACAAATGCAGTATTGAAAGGGATAAAAAAATGGAAAGTAAGTTTCTAGGGTTTTATTTTGGGGGGCATTTAAACATTTTTGTTTTTTTACCATTTCCATTCATCTTCATAACTTTTTTCATAACTTCCTCCTCCTCCTCCTCATCATCATCACTTTCCTGATATCTTCCTCATTATCATCATTGAACCTGTCTACAGTTGTTCTATGTCCACACCTACAGTTTAGGAGCAACATGAAATGAAGTGTCTTGCTCAAGAACACAACACACAATCCAGTCTAGGAATCAAACCCACAATATTATGATCATAAGTCCAACACCCTTACCACTAGGCCACACACCTCCACTATCTATGACTACATTATCTAGTGTACAGTATAGTACTTAGTGTTACTGGCCATCAGACATAATGTTCCTGGGAGCAATGTGAAATGAAGTGTCTTGCTCAAGAATAACACACAACCCAGTCCTGGAATCAACCCCACGACATTATGATCATAAGTCGAACACCCTTACCACTGGAGCAACCAGGAATCAAACCCGCAACATTATGATTGTAAGTCCAACACCTTTACCACTAGGCCACACTGCCCTGCTGTATCCTGGTGTTATATTTGGTTTAATTCTTTCTATTGCAGTTGTTTCCTCCTGGTCAGGATGATCTTCTCTATGTCATCCCAGAACAGAAGTGTGGCTTTCCTCTAGAATGTCGTAAATATAACAGGTAACAGGCTACATTAGTATTGCTCTCTTTATCATCGTCATTGTCATTGTCATCACTTCATCATCATCATCATTATCATTATAATCATCATTATCATTATAATCATCATCATCATCGACATCATCGTTATAATCACCATCATCCTCATCTTGGTCATCATCATCACCAACATCATTATCATCATCATCATCATCATCATCACTAACGCCATCATCATCATCATCACCAACACCATCATCATCATCATTGCCATTATCACCAATACCACCATCATCATCATCGCCACCATCATCACCAACATCACCAACACCATCATTATCATCAGCACCAATATCGTCGTCATCATCATCACCATCACCATCACCATCACCATCATCATCATCAACCATCAGAGATTGTGTTATATAATATTTAACAATCAATTCTTTGTTTTTATCAATTTTACTCTTTATTTTCCATTTGTTATGTTCCAGCAAAGTTGATGCTTTCACTCCTGACTTTTCCGAGTATCCGATGTTCCAAATGGCAAAATCCATTGATGTTGAGCAAAAGTCAGGGGAACTTCTAATCATCCCCACTGGTTGGTATCATCAGGTTTGTTTTGTACAATTTCTTTCTTCTTTCTACTTAATTTCAAAAGTCTTGTGAGATATTTCATAGATATAACTTTCAAATATTGCTATCAGTGGGTCAGTTTGGTACCACGATAAAAAGGACTCAGTCCACACTGTAAAGTGGTTGTGTTTGTGACACAACAAAAAGCACCCAGTCCACACTGTAGAGTGGTTATGTTTGTGACACAACAAAAAACACCCAGTCTACACTGTAAAATGGTTGTGTTTGTGACACAACAAAAAGCACCCAGTCCACACTGTAAAGTGGTTGTGTTTGTGACACAACAAAAAACACCCAGTCTACACTGTAAAGGGTTTATAATATAGAGAAAGGAGGATTAAAATATATAGAGAGAAGGGGGTTATAATATAGAGAGAGATGGTTATAATATAGAGAAAGGATAGTTAAAATATATATAGAGAGAGGTGTGTTATAACATATAGAGAGGGTGGTTTTAATAGAGAAAGGGATGGGTTTATATATATAGAGAGGGGGGTTTTAATATATTTAGAGAGAGGGGATTATCCGTGAATTTTTTCACGGGTCCAGCTAGTATATATAATTATGATAAAAAGACGATTTGTTATGTCTTCATTACGTTTATTGAATAGTGACGTGTGTTTCGCTATTGATCAGCTCAAGGTTCGATCTGTATCGATCTAGCCCGACTCTGGAATCAAAAGCTCGTGGGACGATCTTTTCATTCCAGAGTCAGGCTAAATTGATACAGATCGAACCTTGAGCTGATCAATAGCGAAACACGCGTCACTACTCAATAAACGTATCATAACAAATCATCCTTTTATTATTATATTTACGGGTAATTGCTGGCCTTGTGCCTAAAGTAGAAACAATTATTATATTTACGGTGGATTGGCTGTATCGGTAGAGGGCTGGACGCCATGCTTTGATGCATAGAATTACGGCCCTTGCCATTCTAAGTTCAAATCCCGCTGAGGTTAACTTTACCTTTCATCCTTACAGGATCGATAAAATAAAGTACCAGTAATGCACTGGGTAATTGCTGGCCTTGTGCCAAAAGTAGAAACAATTATTATATTTACACTCTGTTTAGTTCTACACCTTTTTACAGACTGGAAACTATGCATTGAGTGCTCACTCGGGTGAACATACAGCAACTACACATTACACTCCCTAAATATATATATATATATACAATGATATTAAATGAATGGAAACTATATTTATAAAACCATATTTATTTTATTATATATTTAAGGGCAACCAAGACAACATTGGTACGCTTTCATCAGATAAAATACAAAGTTTGTTTTATAAATAGAGACGTACCCATGGAAATCATACCTTATCGGTTGGAAATTCACTGGGTAGTCTTTGTATTTTATCTGATGAAAGCGCACCAATGTTGTCTTGGTTGCCCTTGAAATATATATAATAAAATAAATATGGTTTTATAAATATAGTTTACATTCATTTAATATCATTGAATATTTACTCCAGTATTTGTTGAGTGCTCTAAATCAGTTATAAACATTTATGTTTGTCGGACTTCCAACAAATTAAATACAACTTCTACTTATATATATGCATATATATATCTTTACTTGTATGTCTTTATGCTTTTCAGGCCTACAATTTGGAAGAAACAATGGCCATTTCTAGTCAAATAATGAACTCCAAGAATTATTTGGTTATCATGGAAGAGATTATTAAAGTTGGTAATTTACATAAACATATCCTACCAGACAATTTTGAAAGTCTTTCTATAAAAGATCAGGTTTGTTATTTTCTACATTTTTTCATATTTTTTAACTTTTAACAACTTGTAATAATTTAACAGAAAATATCTAAAAATAGGTTTGCTCATTCAAATATTTATAATAGTATCTTTACTTGTGGACAGATTGTGAAATTTGTAGTTTCAACTCTTAACATTGTGTAAAGATTTAGCAGAAAATATCTAAAAATGGGTTTGTTAATTCAAATGTTTATAGTATCTTTACTAGTTGACAGATCATTGAGCAATTTGTAGTATTAGCTCTAAACCTCATGGATAGATTTTAAAAAATATTTAAAATGTTTAAAGTATCCTTATAAGTGGACCGATCATGATATTTGCAGTATTAACTCTTAACATCTTGTAATGATTTAGCAGAAAATATCTTTACTGTAAGGTGGTAGTACCCAGTCCACTCTGTAAGGTGGTAGTACTGGTGCCACAAAAAACTTCAAGAACATGCTAAACAAACAGCACAGTTCCCATGACTTTCGGAAACATTTTTTCACGCTCAGAGTTGCTGAAGCATGGAACAAACTACCTGCATCAGTTGTTAGCTGTCGAGACACTGCATCCTTTAAGGCCTCCATGCTTCCCGAGATCCGCCAACAGAACAGCTAACACATACACACATGTACTTCCCTGACATTTGTGTATTATTCTATGTACTATATTGACGAGTTGTAGTGCACCTGAGCACTTTACACAATAATTTCATTATTATTATTATTTTAAACATTATCCACTTAGTTATTCTGTCTATAAAAATATCAATCTACCAATGAGATTGTTGTTCTACCTCTATAAGGTACATAGTGCTGGTGCCACTACAAAATCTTATCTTATAAGATGGAGGCATGTGGCCTAGTGGTAAGGGAGTTGAACTCATGATCATAATGTTGTGGATTTGATTCCTGGACTTGGTTGTGTGTTGTGTTCTTGAGCAAGACACTTCATTTCACGTTGCCCCAGTGTACTCAGCTGAAACTGCGTACCAGTAATAACTGGGAGTTTAACTCTGCGATGAATTAGCTTCCTGTCCATGGGGGAGTCTTTTACTCTCAATCGCTTCACGCCACAGAAACTGAGATAAGTAGTGTCCTGATGAGCCTCCAGGCTTGAGATAGACTTTAGACTTAGACTAACTTATATGGTAGGTAGTGCTGGTGTCACCCCAAAACAGGACCCAGTCTTACCTCATATGGTAGGTAGTGCTGGTGTCACCCCAAAACAGGACCCAGTCTTACCTCATAAGGTAGGTAGTGCTGGTGTCACCCCAAAACAGGACCCAGTCTTACCTCATAAGGTAGGTAGTGCTGGTGTCACCACAAAACAGGACCCAGTCTTACCTCATAAGGTCGGTAGTGCTGGTGTCACCCCAAAACAGGACCCAGTCTTACCTCATAAGGTAGGTAGTGCTGGTGTCACCCCAAAATAGGACCCAGTCTTACCTCATAAGGTAGGTAGTGCTGGTGTCACCACAAAATAGGACCCAGTCTTACCTCATATGGTAGGTAGTGCTGGTGTCACCACAAAATAGGACCCAGTCTTACTTCATAAGGTAGGTAGTGCTGGTGTCACCACAAAATAGGACCCAGTCTTACCTCATAAAGAAGGTAGTGCTGGTGCCACAACAAAATGCTCCCTGTACATGCTGTAAAGTGGATGGTATTAAGAGGAGCATCCAGCCTTAGAAAACCAAACCGCAAAACAGAATGAACAAGCAAGACATGGTCACTTGAGCTGTCAGACTTCAGAAACCTGACAGCCCAGCTAGCCCATACTAGTATGGAAAAATAGAAAATAGATATTAAATGATGATGATGATGATGAATCATCGTCATTTTACGTCCACTTTTCCCTGCTTGCAAGGGTGGGACAGGTCCTATTCAGCACAACATCTATCCACTTGTCACGGTCCTTCGTCATCTCCTTTGTGAGCTTCAGCGATCTGAGGTCTGTTCTCACCATCTCCGCCCATGTTTTTCGTAGTCTTCCTTCTACTGGGATTTCTTGGCACTTCTTTACCCAGCGGTCATCCTCCATGCGCATCACATGTCCATACCATCTCAGTCTTCTCTCCCACACACTATAACTTATCCCCCTTATACACAGTTTAATGAAAGATACGATTAATAATAAATAGATGTTATACAGTGATGATGATGATGGTAATGGTGGTGAAAGACACGATTAATAACAAATAGATGTTAAACGGTGATGATGATGATGATTATGGTGATGATGAAAGATATGATTAATAATCCTTTGAATTCCTACTTTGTTGATTTAGTTATTTTTCTTTTTTTTATCTCTTTCTTCTACAGGTCCAGTCTCTCCTCCAATCCATACCCCATCATATTTTACTGCAAGGTCGCCGAGTTGCTGATTCTTATCAACGAACACGGGAAGAACTTTAGTTCAGAAGAATTTTATTTTTTTCCTCTTTTAAAAAAAAAAAAAATGTTCATCATTCTTAACCCCTCTTTTTAAATTCCAAACCACTTTAACCCTTTAGCATTTAAACCGGCTATATCCAGCCAGAACTCTCTCACCTCTTTCTTTTCAAACTGGCTGTAACCGACCACTCATACTGATATTAAGGTATTGTTCTCAAAATAAGTAATATAAAAATCTCGTAGATTCAATATTAGGTGAGATAATTATGTCTACCAACATTTGTTCACCCATGCATCGGTTCCCAAAGAAGAACATCGCTGATGATCTCATCCTTTCCTCTCTCCAGCAATGTCCAGTGAATCTTGTTCTTCTTTCTCTGATGATATCTGATATTGGTGATAAATTACCACAGAGAAGTTCCTTCATAGGATGTTGTCTCCAGGAAATGTCCAGAGTAGTTGGAATCATTCTTGCATTTTGTTAAATTGAAAATGTTTATATTTATCTAAAAACATTCCATCATAATGTAATTTTTGTTAAGTTATATTCCAAACTCCAACTTAATAACAAGAAAGTTACATATATTTCTAAATCCCACCAAATTCTTGACTATTTTCAAAATTATTTCAAAATCATAGGCTATGTCTTTCATAAGAAATATGGTTAAATTATGTTCTAAACTCCAGCTTATCTATCTAGGGTGGGTAAAATTCCCGAGATCCATGGACGAGTTCTCTCCAGCGGTCTCTGTCCCTCATCATTGCTGCCATGTCCTGCGTCTCCAAGAGACCGGTGTCTGTTCTTATGGCATCAACATATGTCAACCTCGGTCTCCCTCTTCTAGTGTGTCCGTGCAGGGGCTATGTCTTTCAATAGAAATATGGTTAAGTTATGTTCCAAGCTTCAATATGATTAATTTATGTTCCAAGCAGCAATTTAATAATGAGAAAGTTCCCTCTATCTTTTAAACTAACTGCATTCGGCCAGAATTCTCTCACGTCTTTCTGTTCAAACCCGCCATAACTGGCCACTCATACTGATGTTAAGGTATTTTTCTCAAAATATCAAAATCTCATAGATTCGGTATTATGTGAGATAAAGTGTTTACTGTGAAAATACAATAGTCAAGTCCTGGAATCGATTCTTCTTCTATATTTCTTTCACTTTCTATCCTCCTCTGGAAGAAATCTGCTGTATTCCGACCAGGAGAGAGATGGGCTCTGCCAGGTTAAAAAATGCCCTAGGAATGCCATATTTTGATACAGCACCCCAACAACTCTCTCAGGAGGTACGCAAGCATTCATACATGCAATGAAAACATTAAAGTTATCTTCAAGAACTGCAATAATAAATAAGAAACTTAAAGCAATAAAACTAAATGTTATTTTTATTCTCCCACGTAGGAAGTTCTATGCAATAATTTTTTGATTTTTTTTTCGTGGGGAGGAAAACAATGGATTTTGCCCACCTATTGTACCCAAGAGTTAACCCTTTAGCATTTAAACCTGCCATATCCGGCCAGAATTCTATCACCTCTTTCTGTTCAAACCGGTTATAACCAGCTGCTCATATTTTTGTTAAGGTATTGTTCTCAAAATAAATAATATCAAAAACCCATAGATTCAATATTATGTGAGGTAAAGCCTTTACCGTGAAAATACCATAGTATATATAGAGTAACGTAAAGGGTTAAACACTTTGGCTTTGTCTTTCATCCTTATAGTGGGGTGGGATGGGTGGGGGATAAAGTACCAGTAATGCACTGGAGGTTGATTTATTATAAGATGATATATACAGGGTGTCCCCCAAAAATGTATACACATTTTGATTACCTGTACAGACAATATTTATTAGAATGCTGTTGGAGAGTGTATACATTTTTGGGGGACACCCTGTATATATATATATGTTTGTACTTTATTAGATCCTCATAATTATAACGAGAACATTTATTTAACGAAAAAATAAATATTTCTAAAACTTACAATTATTTGTCTTGTTTTATTTTTGTTTTTTCATGAAATATTTTATAATTTCTTTGTGTATATGTAAGTGTACGAGTGTGTGTGTGTATGTATGTGTAAGTGTATGCATGTGAGTGCGTGAATGTGTACCTGTGCGTATGTAGGTGTGTGTGTATGCATGTGAGAAATATTTTATGTGAGTATGTGTATGTATGTGTGCATGTGAGTATATATGCATGTGTATGTGTACCTGTGCATATATGTATGTATATGTGCGTGTATGCATGTGTATGTGTACCCCTGTCTGTACGTCTATCCGCAATGAAGGACTGGACATACAGTTAGCACACTCTGTCCCTTCACTGTGTGGATATCTATCTAAAAAGCAATCCAGAGACAACAACAACCAATGCTCGCTGACTAACTGCCCTATTGGCGACACAGGTATGTGCCAGCGGATACATGTGGTATACTGGATTGAATACAACAAATGTAAGAAGTTGGTAGCATGACTCAAGCGTTCCACACCCTTCGACAATGTTAATCCCCACGTTCGTCCACCTGGGCTCCACTGTTAGTCAAACCAGGGACCTTCTTCCCGAAACCAATTGAAGATGTGGAATTGCTGTTGGAGTAATGTCATATATTGACCGGTGTTCTACATTGGTAGCACAATTCAAGCATTCTACACCCACATTAAAGAACACCTCAACACACATACACACATCCTCATCCAAAAAGCACATTGACAAATGCAGATACACCAACAAAATTATAAAAGTCATTATTGAAGCTGGAGAAAGAAATGTGGGTAATTTAAGAATTAAGGAAGCCTTGCTCATCTGTAGACTCAACCCACAAATAAATAACAGATTAGCACTCAGCACACAATGCTTGACATAAAAAGATACATCCACACGAACACACACCAACCTAAATATCTCATACAAAAAAAAGAAGGAAAATTGATTCCATGAAATACTACATCGGCAATTGATGTCATTCTCCAACTTCTCGTGGATAACAAAATAACAATCAAACAATGCTTGAAAGCGGTTTATAAAATTTAAATCTAAATTCAATTCCAAAGAGAAGAAACCAGGACATATTTTTCATGATGGTGATGATGATAATGATGGTTTCCAGTGTAATCTCCACCAAACAGCTCTGGTTAAGGCTGAATTGTTAATCAATTTGAAAACTGGAAAATTGGTTTAAAATCTTCACTTTAAAATGAAAAGAAAAAACACACAAAAAAAAATCTAAATCTGTGGGTTTTATATCTCGAGTGAAACTTCACTTAGGACTTAATTTCATTTTGTTTTCTTGTTGATGTTGAAAGGTGGGATTGGGGTGGAGTGGGTGGGTCCTCAGTAATATGGGGCAGAATGAAGTGAAAAAAAAATCCTGTTGTAGAAACTGTGCTTCGAAAAATATGCGTAACTCAGAGCTCAAAGAGTCACTCCAGGTAGAGCCACTACTTCTCCAAATTGAGAGATCAAAGCTACATACTATGGTTATGTGGTTAGAATGTACAGGAAAGAATCACTGGAGTTACTCCAGATAGAGCCACTACTTCTCCGAATTGAGAGATCACAGTTCCAATACTACGGTTATGTGGTTAGAATGTCTCAGGAAAGAATCACTAAACGGATTTGTAGCTCTGAGATCAAAGAGTCACTCCAGGTAGAGCTGCTACTTCTCCCAGTTGAGGGATCACAGCTCCGATACTATGGGCATGTGGTTAGAATGTCTCAGGAAAGAATCGCTGGACAGGTTTTATGGGCGTGCTACATATCAATGGAGTTCCACTGAAGCAGGGAGAGAAGTTCATGTATTTCAGGACCGTGTTCACGAGTGATGTAGTAATGCGCCAGCTTCAGCATTCAGTAATCAGAAGGGATATAGGCATAAGAGTCAAATGCGCTTCATGCCAACCCTTACCTGAGATATGACAGCTCCGATAGTATGGGCATGGGGTTAGAATGTCTCAGGAAAGAATCCCTGGACAGATTTTACAAGCAAAATCAACTGGCAAGAGACACAGGGGTGGACTCCAAGCAAGATGGTTGGATAACATCCATGAGATCGTCTGGTCTCACTTGGAGATCCAGCTAGATCAGTTGGAGATGGTTGCTTCTGACAGGACTTGCTGGAAGGAGTGTTTGAAGACTCTGCACCCATGACCCTCTCAAGAATAAGTGGGTGAAGAAGAAAAAGAAGGGAGAGGGGAAAGTCGATTAAACGACCCCAGTGCATAACTGGTACTTTTATTTCCTTGACATAATAATAATGGTTTCTACTTTAGGCACAAGGCCAGCAATTTGAAGAGGGAGGGGGTGATTAAATCGACCCAGTGTGTTACTTGTACTTTCTTTTATTGACACCGTAAAGAAGGGCAAAGCTAACATCGACGGGATTTGAACTCATGACCGTAATAATAATAAAGTTAATAATCTTCTGTTAACAACAACAACATCCATTCTCCCCGCCACAATATTTTGTATTTTGTATGTTTTATTTGTTACTTTTGTTATAATACACTTTCTATATACTTTCGTTATATCTCCATACTCCCACCCCTTCTCTTCCTGTTATTCGGCACTTACGACAATCCGTCGATCTGATTGGTCAATAATACTTACACTCACCCCCATCGCTACCACCTCTTATTTTCCTACCTCCTCCTACTGCTCAGTATTCATGCATTAGAGACATTGTAAGATTTTGATAATAAAATATATATACACACACACATATATATGTTTACACTTATATATACAACATAAACATATATGTATATATAAATATACATATATATATATATATATATACACACAACATCACATCTAGGGAAAGTGTTATTTATTTATTTATTATTAGTATTATTATTATATATATATTCTTATGTTTAGATGTGAATAACCCATAACCCATATTGTTGGTGGTGGAAAAAATATAACAAGCCCCCCAAACACAGAAAAAAACCTGGGATATCATTTGAGGAATGAATGAACTAAAGGAGTTGATATAATTTATCGGTTATACGGTTATAACCCCCCCAAAAAAACTCATTTCATCGCATATCATAACCATATATACACATACATACATATAAATATATATATATATATAGATATATATTTATATATATATATATATATAAATATATATATATATATTTATATATATCAAAACACACGTGAAATCGTGAATATATATTTCAATCTCTTCTCAATGTGTTGGTAATTATGGATTTTAATTAATTTTTTGGGCCTATATATGTATGCATACATACATACACACATATATATATATATATATATATATATACATACATACATATTTCTCTATGTATATATATATATATATATATATATATATATCTATATCTATACATATTTCTCTATGTATATATATATATATATATATATATGTATGATCTCCTTAACTCGTGTCTGTTTGTTAACTTTATAATTATTAATGATCATTATAGTATAGTATAGTAGAGTATCGTATTGAAGAAATATTGCTTGTTCTCATGTTTGCTATTTTTATTATCCTTCGAAAAGAATGAAAACCGCAAATATATATACATACATACACACACACATATATACACGAGCAATTTATAATGATAACAGTATTGTTATGGAAATCCTTTTAGGGAACACACCATCGTTATAAATTTTCTTTCCCCGATTAATGTTAAACAATATATGTATATATATATATATACGATTATATATATTTACATACAAACTTATATGTATATATGCATGTATGTATATATATATTTGAATATATACACAATGGGGTATTGTGACACTTGAACAAACACTTTGTGTGTATGTATATATATATATATATATATATATATATATACAAACACAAAGTGTATATATATATATATACATACATAAATATATATATATATATAGGATCCCGATGTAATTCGGGAGGCGATCGTTGTCAAAAAATGTACTCAATACGTTAGAGTATAGGTTATATTCATTTTACTTCCTGCATGATTTCTGACGAATGAAAGAGTTTTAGTCCTGTAGCAGTCATTTCTACAATAAAATGAATATATATATATACATACATACATACACACACACACACACATATATATATATATATATATATATATATATATGGGGTGTAGTGACAGATTGTATGTGTGTATATATTATATACATATCCTTTATATGTTTATATTATATTGACATTATGTACATTATATATAATATATATCCACAGTATACATATGGGTATATACACATGTGTATATATGTACATGTATATGTGTTGTGCTTTGTCTTCACATTCTTAGTTTAAATCCTGCCAAGTCCGTCAACTTAATCTTTCATACTTCCTGGCTTGATAATACAGGGTGTCCTCAAAAAATGTATACATACCTTGATTACCCGTACAGGCAATATTTATTAGAATGCTGTTGATGTATGTATACATTTTTGTAGAACACCCTGTATAATGTACCAGTTAAATATTGGGGGGGTTAAATCTCAGCGATTTTTTTCCCCCTTCTCCCCTTTAAATTGCTGGCCTTGTGCCTAATTTAGAAACAAATATTTATATGTAGTAGAGTAATAGAAGCTGTAGATTGCCAAATAAAATGTCCTGTGCTGTTGTTTAGACGTAGGAGTGTTAGCTTTCATATGACGGGTCATTTTGGGGAGTGTGTTTGCCCCTGTAGTCAGGGCTCCGTTGACCAGGAAGTGGGAGCCATTTTCCTGCCCCAAAACATTTTTTACGATTAATTTTTCAAATGTTTGGGTGTCTCATAACTTAACTAGCACAAGGCCTCATTTGTCCTAAATCCTGCACCGACTGTGATTAACATTACCTAAACAAATAAAACTATATAAATATATATATAGGAAAAGAGTCAGGACCCCGACGGCTGAGCTCCGACCGTTTCGACTACTTGATTCGGATCTAGCTGTCGAAACACTCGGAGCTCAACCGTCGGGATCTTGACTGTTTTCCTATTACCCAATCTACTACCCTAAGTATTGAGTACTCTGGTGCGTTATGGTCCACCTGGTATCTTACCACACCCTCTTTGTTATATATATAAATAAATATATATATATATATATATAAATGATTTCACTACGTCTGCGTTTGACTAAAACAATCCATAATATTGCTCTTGTTCAAATACTATAAATAGAGGGTGTGGACGATATTTGTTCGCAAATTTCAACTGCTAATTTTGTGCAAATTTTTTTAACTTCTGTTGTCACTCTTGTCTTTATAAAAACAGTGATTATAATTCCATTATTTATTTTCAGAATAATTGATTATGAATAATTTTGAACCTCCAAATTTGTGGAAGAGACACAGAGTTCTTCTTGGAATCCGCACCGGGAGGACAAATAAGACCAGAAGATCAACTCCCAGAACAACAGGTGGCTCGCTGTCTCATCCAAAGACGTGCCCAGAGTCATGCAGACAAAGTTTCCAGCGACAACATTGGTCTTAGGTGTCCTCAGCAGTCAAGGTGACGTCATGCCACCTCACTTCTTCCCTGAGGGCCTCAAGCTGAACACTGATGGCTACATCCGCGTTCTGAGTGAGGTAGTAAAGCCCTGGATCGACCAGGTAGCTGCAGGTAGGCCGTACGTGTGGCAGCAAGACTCAGCGCCCTGCCATACCAGCCGAAAGACCCAAGCCTGGCTATCAGAGAACTTCGTCGACCACACTTCACCTGACATCTGGCCTCCCAGCTTGCCTGACTGCAACCCCCTCGACTTCTTTGTGTGGGGCGCAGTGGAATGAGACACCAACAGATCTAGCTGCAAGACGATCTGAAGGCCAGGATCACAAGTGCCTTTAGGGGCCTAAGTCGAGGGACAGTGACAAAGGCCTGTAGCCGGTTCCGAGGCCATCATCAAAGCCAATGGTGGGTTTATCGAGTGAGATCGAAAGAACAAGTCATGAAGACAAACTGACTCAAGTTTGATAAATATATCTTAAAAAATAAAACTACTGTGTTATTTTTTCCTAGACAGTAATCTTGCAAACAAATATCGTCCGCACCCTGTATATATTTGAGGTGTATGGGTGCATGTCCTGTAACTCCTGAAGGAATCGTAGGGATGCCATGTTGACATGGCTTTTCTAGGGCACCTTTTAAACCCGATGAAACCCTCATCTCTTCTCTAGGTTTGGTCTTGTCTGGTTACAGTAGATTTCTTCTGGAGAAGGATAGAGAGTGAGAGAAAGGAAATGATGAAGAGATATAGAGGAAGAATCGACACCAGTACATTACTGGTACTTTTTGTCTCACATTAACCCTTTAGCATTTATATTGCTCTATATTTACTATTATATTTTCATGGTAAACGGTTTATTTCACATAATTATCTCACATAAAATCGAATCTACGAGGTTTTGATATTTATTTTGAGAACAATACCTTAACATCAGTATGAGTGGCCAGTTACGGCTGGTTTGAAGAGAAAGAAGTTTGAGAATTCTGGCTGGATATGGCCGGTCTAAATGCTAAAGGGTTAAAGTACATCAATGTGTTTGACATGACATGGCATAGCCCTGTAACTCTGAATGGAGTTGTAGAGGGCACCATAGTGACATAAAGTGATACAGAGAAAGAATCGATACCTGTATTGGACTGGTACTTTTTTTAATCAACCTGGAAAAGATGAAAGGAAAAGTTGAATTCAGAGAATGTACAGAACAACCCATATTTTAATTCTTTCTTTTACTCTTCCTACTCTTCAGAGCAATGAACCAACCATTGAAATTACATAGATACAGTCCTATATGAATGAGACACGATCACCCGATCAATCTTGCCTCAAGTGGGACAATTCCCATTTAACCCATGCTAGCGAGGAAGATAGACATTAAACGATGATGATGATGATGGTGAAAAAGAAAGATAAAGACAAAATTAAGTTATGAAAAAGGGGAAGGGGTAAAGAAGGGCAGATCTGGCTGCATAGGAAAGTAAAGGAAAGGACTATAAATGCCATATATGAGAGGAAAAGGAGGGAAAAAAGCAAGGACTCTTGGGCCACAGAAGAAAGGAAGGGGGAATGGAGAGGATGATGGACTGTGGGCTGGGTGGTGTTTGGGCTGTACCCTGCGGACAAAACTGCTGGTTTTCTATGTTCAATCCTTTTTTTTCTTTCTTTAGAATAATTTTCTAGTCTGAGTTAAAAGATCCCTGAAAATGTTTATGCAGTGGAAATTTCTGGTGTCCTTGGTCCTAGGGCCACCTTCCTACTCACTGCCATCGGCACAGAGTTGGCCACCAATAGCAGTGGAGATTTCTAGTGTACTCGGTCCTAAGGCCACCTTCCTACTTACTGCCATTGGCACGGAGTTGGCTACCAATAGCAGTGGCGATTACTGGTGTCCTTAGTCCTTGGGCCACATCCCTACTCACTGCCATCGGCAGCAGTGGAGACTTCTGGTGTCCTTGGTCCTAGGGCCACCTCCCTACTCACCACCATCACCACAGAGCTGGCTACCAATAGCAGTGGAGACTTCTGGTGTCCTTGGTCCTAGGGCCACCTCCCTACTCACCACCATCGGCACATAGTTGGCTACCAATAGCAGTGGAGACTTCTAGTGTCCTTGGTCCTAGGGCCACATCCCTACTCACCACCATCACCACAGAGCTGGCTACCAATAGCAGTGGAGACTTCTGGTGTCCTTGGTCCTAGGGCCACCTCCCTACTCACCACCATCGGCACATAGTTGGCTACCAATAGCAGTGGAGACTTCTAGTGTCCTTGGTCCTAGGGCCACATCCCTACTCACCACCATCACCACAGAGCTGGCTACCAATAGCAGTGGAGACTTCTGGTGTCCTTGGTCCTAGGGCCACCTCCCTACTCACCACCATCGGCACATAGTTGGCTACCAATAGCAGTGGAGACTTCTAGTGTCCTTGGTCCTAGGGCCACATCCCTACTCACCACCATCACCACAGAGCTGGCTACCAATAGCAGTGGAGACTTCTGGTGTCCTTGGTCCTAGGGCCACCTCCCTACTCACCACCATCGGCACATAGTTGGCTACCAATAGCAGTGGAGACTTCTAGTGTCCTTGGTCCTAGGGCCACATCCCTACTCACCACCATCACCACAGAGCTGGCTACCAATAGCAGTGGAGACTTCTGGTGTCCTTGGTCCTAGGGCCACCTCCCTACTCACCACCATCGGCACATAGTTGGCTACCAATAGCAGTGGAGACTTCTAGTGTCCTTGGTCCTAGGGCCACCTCCCTACTCACCACCATCGGCACGGAGTTGGGTACCTGTAGCAGTGGAGACTTCTGGTGTCCTTGGCCCTAGGACCACCTCCCTACTCACCACCATCACCACATAGTTGGCTACCAATAGCAGTGGAGACTTCTAGTGTCCTTGGTCCTAGGGCCACATCCCTACTCACCACCATCGGCACGGAGTTGGGTACCTGTAGCAGTGGAGACTTCTGGTGTCCTTGGCCCTAGGACCACCTCCCTACTCACCACCATCACCACAGAGCTGGCTACCTGCAGGTGTGAGCCACATGAGCTGGAATGGCTTTTCCAGTGCATCTCCCTCACCATCATCTGGGCAAACGCCTTCTCTATTCTGTCTGCCAGGGCTGCGGGGTGGCCAGCTCATGCCCCCCCCCCCCCCATTTGCTCAAAATAGTGAGAGATGGGGAGAGTGGGAGTTTGATTCCTTTGCGTTTGGACCTGATGTATGTTTCAAGGGGACATACTCACACAGAATCTAAGAAAGTTAAATTGATATACTTTTCTATTCATTTCTCCTTAGCTATGGATGTGATAAGTTGAAGCCTGATATAGTTAAAAACCCTGTGTAACCCTTTAGCATTTACATTACTTTATATATACTATTATATTTTTGTGTTAAAGGCTTTATCTTACATAATTATCCCAGATAATATGGAATCTATGGGATTTTGGTATTATTTATTTTGAGAACAATACCTTTACATCAGTATGAGTCACTAGTTATGACCGGTTTGAACAGAAAAAAAGTGAGAGAATTCTGACCGGAGACAGCCGATTTCAATGTTAAAGGGTTAATAGTTGTTTTGTTTTCTATTTTCAATTATTTATTAATTTTTTTTCTTTTCTTTTCTTTAATTCTTTTTTAGTCTGAGTTAAAAGATCTCTGAAAATGTCTGAAACTCGTCCTGGCTCTGAGAGTGGAGGTGTAGCAGTGAGTGGAGCTACTACAAATGTCCGAACCTCCATACCACAAGTTCAAGTGATTCACCAGCCTGTTCACAGTCCCCCATACATGCCAAGTTTCCCATACAACCAACAGCAACTGATGCTACAAAATGCTGCTGTACAAGGTGAATTGTCTTTCTTGAATATTTTTACACTCTTATATTCTGTATCTGTAGATTATGTTTGAAGCATTGTAAATACATAGACAAAGATTAGATAGATAGATAGACATAAGTCACGAATAACCATGGGATTTGTTCCTATGGGATCACCCACCTTTATTATCTATCAATGGTAAAGACCACCTTCGGTCACAAATGACCATCGGATTTGCACCTAGAAAGTTCCCCTCCGAGGCACAAGTCTGGGCAAGGTTGTTTGTGGAAAATCAACAGTTGCCCAAGCATACCAGTCTCCCATCTCCACGTCACCAATATTGTCCAAGAGAAAGGCAATGGCCAATACAGCTTGGCACCTGTAACATTACAATATATATATATATATTATATATACGCAATATATACATTATATATGATGTCCATGGGAAAGGCAATGGCCGATACAGCTTGGTACCAGTGACGTCACAATTCATTTCTACAGCTGAGTGAACTGGAGCAACATGAAATAAAGTGTCTTGCTCAAGAACACAATGCAAAGCCTCATCCAAGAATCGAACTCAACCTCATGATTGTAAGCCAGATGCTCTAACCACTAAGCCTTGCGCCTAGGTAGACAGACAGATATATATATATATATATTTATTTAGTTAAAATCCCAACTATTTGTTCCTCAGTCGGAATTTTACCTATCTCTATACCCACTTTGCATTGCCCCATGTATTGAGTACTCACATGATTAGTGGTCTCCATGGTCTTAGCACCACAGCAGACCTATCAACTCTCTCTGTCTGACGGGGAGATCTCCCACACACTTTGGGGTGGGTGAGAGATGTCTTGTCTTGTGAAAATGGGTATAGCTTTCATTATGTAAAATCTTCCTGTTTTGGGACTCTTTTTTTTTAGTACTCCCTGTTTGGGTGTTTAGGGTTAGGGTTAGGCAGTAGCTGGGGGTTTATCTCTGTGATGGACTGGCATCCTGTCCAAGGGGGAGTCTTGTACTCTCAGTCGCTTCATGCCATGAAACCGAGATAAGCACTGGCCTAACGAGACTGAAATGGCTCAAGGCAGATTTTAGACTTCGGCTATGTGAGAGGGAAAAATCATATTCTAATTTGGTTTATGATAGAAGGATTTTAGATAAATATAAACACTTTACAACAAACATGAGTGTATGTTAGTTTAATGAGGTGATGTGTGGCGCATGTCTCAAAGGTGGGGTGCAATTTGAAAATGTTAATGAGAACAAACTTCAGGTTTTACCTTATTACTTATACACCGAGGCGGCTTTGGTACACATTGCAGTCAGAAATTCCTGTCTTACCTCCTCCACACATGTTATTATGTATCTGACACCACATTCACCAAGGTAACTTTGGTAGACACTGCCAGAAACTCCTGTTTCACTTCCTCCTCCATGTGTTATTGTGTATCTGGCACCACCTACACCAAGACAACTTTGGTACACATTATTGTCAGAAACTCCTGTCTCACCTCCACCTCCTCTACACATTTTATTGTACATCTGGCACCACCTACACCAAGACAACTTTGGTACACATTACTGTCAGAAACGCCTGTCTCACCTCCACCTCCTCTACACATTTGATTGTACATCTGGCACCACCTATACCAAGACAACTTTGGTACATATTCATCATTCATCATCATTTCATTTTACGCCCGCTTTTCCCTGCTTGCAAGGGTGGGACGGGAACTGATTCTGGCTTGATTTCTACAGCTGGATGCCCTTCCTAACACGAACCTCATTTACAGTGAGTGCTGGGTGCTTTTTTTTTTCGTGGCGCCTACACGACCACTTTATAGTGGAATGATATAGACCCCAGTCCCTATCATCTCATTTCTACAGCTGAGTGAACTGGAGCAATGTGAAATAAAGTGTCATGCTCAAGGAAACAACACATCACCCGGTCTGAGAATTGAACTCACAACCTTTCGATTGCAAGGCCAATGCTCTAACCACTAAGCCATTACAGTCAGAAACTCCTGTCTCACCTCCTCTACATGTTATTGTGTATCTGGCACCACCTACACCAAGACAACTTTGGTACACATTACTGTCAGAAACAGGCCTGTCTCACCTCTCCATATGTTATTGTACATCTGGCACCACCTACACCAAGGTAACTTTGGTACACATTACTGTTAGAAAATCCTGTCTCACCTTCACCTCCTCTTCCACACGTTATTGTGCAGTGATCTGAGATTAGGTTCAGTGTAGTTATTATTGGAAATAATTTTTATCATAAAACTAGGGTCAGTTTCAGGTGGTTTAGTTGGTCACCAAAAGAGGGTTAAAACCATAATTCTGTCAGCGTTTTATTTTAGAACTTGTATTTGTTTCTATGTTTGTTTTATATATTTTATTCATGTGTATATATATAAGGGTGAAAGCAGCAATTATTTGCTTAAACTTTAATCTGTTCTTATAATAAATATATATTATGTATATATAATATATTATATATAATATATTATATATAATATATATATATATTATATATAATATATATTATATATAATGCATATATATATTATATATATAATATATATTATATATAATAAATATTATATATAATACATATATATATATAATACATATATATATAATACATATATATAAAAGGAACGATCGACTTTCGTCAAATCGGACCGAGGAAACAATGTTTCCGTTGGTCTTTCCAATTGCTAATACTATCTATCGGTCGCAACTCCAGGGAGAAGGAGCGACGTGAAATAAAGTGTCTTGCTCAAGGACATAACGCATCGCCTGGTCATAATACATATAATACATATATATATTATATATAATATATATAATACATATATATATTATATATATATATTATATATATTATATATAATACATATATAATATATAATGAAAAGAAAAACAAAAGATTTTTCAAAAAATGACAAAAAAATATGCTATTGAACCATTGAGTACTGTTTTATGTTGGCAGTTTGAGCTGCACTCTCATATTTAGAGGTAGAAATACTAGCTCCAAATATTTGTGATTAGGTGTTTATCTCGCAGCCGCGATGCAAGCCGGAGCAATGAATCAACAACTGAACATAGCAGCAATGCAAGGCAGGCCACCCTCTGCTAGTCCGAAGAGTCCCAGTGTTCTCTCTCCCAGTCCAACCGCTGGTGTAGTAAGTATTGTTTTGTTTTTGGGCTTTTTTTTTCCTTCTTGAAGGAAAAAAAAAACAACTGAAACTTAACTAATATTTTTTTATATAATGCTTTTTTTTATTTGAAACATTTTTTTTTACGAGGGTCGGCTAAAAGTTCATAGGTTGACAAAGATACTCTCATGGAATGACTAAATGAGGTTTATTTTTCAAAAAGTTCATAAGCTGACCAAGATACTCATGGAATGACCAAAGGAGGTTTATTTTTCTGACCAAGATACTCCCATGGAATGACTAAATGAGGTATATTTTTCAACATAGTCCCTGGAAAGAAACAATGCAGTTATTAATAAGTTGAAATTAATGCATGCAAGATTTCACAGATTTAGCATTGCTCCTTCATAAGCTAACCAAGATACTTTCATGGACTGACCAAATGAGGTTTATTTTTCAACATAGTCCCTGGAAAGAAACAGTGTAGTTGTTAATAAGAAGAGTTGAAATTAGTTCATGCAAGATGTCACAACTCTAGCATCACTCCATTATAATCAGCCTATGAACGTTTTTCAGCCTTCCCAGGTATATATATATATATACACACACAAGGATAGGCTGAAAAAGTCCATAGGCTGATCAAGATACTCTCATGGTATGATCAAACGAGGTTTATTTTTCACCATAGTCCCTGGAAAGAAACATTGCAGAATTGAAATTAATGCATTCAAGATTTCACTGCTCCAGCATCATTCCTTCATAGTCAGCCTATGAACGTTTTTCAGCCAACCCTCGTATATGTTTACCTGTGTTGTTCTATAGATATTAATGAAGGTTGAGTTATTAGGACATCAGAGAGAATGCTTTGCTGAATTTATTTTGGCTAGGCATTCTCTGAGTTCAAATCTCGCTTCCACCAAGTTCAGCTTTGCCTTTTGTCCTTTAAAGGACAATTTAAAAAAAGGGGTTGATTCTTTCTCTATATCTGTTTCTCACTTATTCTCGCTCTACCTCTCTCTCCTTAATGTCAGATTGAATCCTTTGCCATCAATCCTATCTCTCTGTATTCTCTGAGCATAAATCTTGCTCCCACCAAGGGCAACGTTGTCTTTTATCCTTTCAAGGACACTAAAATAAAAGTACCAGTTCAGTACTGGGGATGACTCTTTCTCTGTATCTCTCTCTCTACTGTCAGATAGAGTGCTTTGCAGTAATCCATCTGGTTCTCTGCACTCTGTATTTAAATTTGGCCGAGGTCAACTTTGTCTTTCATTCTTTTGAGGTTGATAAAAAAAAGTACCAGCTTAGTACTGGGGTCAATTCTTCCTCCATATCTCTTTCTCACTTCCCCTCTCTCTCTCTCTCTCAGCTGGAGAGAGGATGGACAGCAGTCCCTACAACTCCAGCACACATACATACATAAATACACATACATACATACATACATATACACACATAAACATATATACCTATACATATACACACATTTTTGATAGAAATCATTGTTACCTACCATTTCTTGTCATTTCATTAAATCTGTCTTTCTCCACAGTGACCCCTAATATGGCTCCCATAAAACTGAATCAACCAGAGACCTGCTCTGATATGTGTGTCTCTCACCACTGGTTCCTAACCTGGTAAATTGGCAGTATCGGTAGAGGGTCGGACGCCATGCTTTCTAGCATAGTTACGTCCCTTTACGGTCTGAGTTCGAATCCCGTCGAGGTTAACTTTGCCTTTCATCCTTAAGGGGTCGATAAAATAAAGTACCAGTAATGTACTGGGTAATTGCTGACCTTGTGCCAAAAGTAGAAACAATTTTAGTGAAAGCCATGTTGTTGAATTTGGTATCAGCAATGTTTTCAATGTGATGACACATGGCCTATTGGTAAAGGTGTTGGACTTATAATCATAATGTCATGGGTTTGATTCCTGGACTGGGTTGTGTGTTGTGTTCTTGAGCAAAACACTTCATTTCATGTTGCTCCAGTGGTAAGGGTGTTGGACTTATGATCATAATAGCACGACTTTGATTCCTGGACTGGGTTGTGTGTTGTGTTCTTGAGCAAAACACTTCATTTCGTGTTGCTCCAGTACTCAGCTGAAAATGAATACTAGTAGTAGCTGAGGGTTTAACCCTGTGATGGACTGGTGTCCAATCCAGGAGGAAGTCTTGTACTCTCAGTTGACTGTTGAGTGCTTTTTGCCATAGCACCTCAACGACCGATTTACAATGCGGGCTGGTTGCTTTTTTGCTTTACAGTGTGGGCTGGCGGCTTTACTGGATGTATGCTTCAGCCTGTCCCCATGGGAGTGGGTGGGTGGGGGTGGTGCATACTATTTATATGCTTCAGACTCGGCCTGATATGTATGTTCTTCAATCAAACCTCTTTTGATATTGTGTTGAAATCAAAGCAGGGAATTGACAGAGTTGTTAGACTATTGGATTAACCCTTTACCATTGACATTACTCTATATTTACTATTGTATTTTCATGGTAAAGCTTTACCTCACATAATGATCTCATAACATCGAATCTATGATATTTTGATATTTATATTGAGAACAATACCTTACCATTAGTATGAGCCGCCAGTTACAGCCAGTTTGAACAGAAAGAGGTGAGAGAATTCTGGTCAGATACGGCTGGTTTAAATGCTGAAGGGTTAAATGCTCTGCAGTATTTGTTCTGGCTCTCTGTACTCTGAGTTCAAATCTGATTGATGTCGTCCTTGCTTTTCATCCATTTTGGGGGTCGATAAAAAAAAAAGAAGTACCAATGAAAGGGCAGTGGATTGATGTACACAGCAACTACAGTTGTCAGGAATATAAAAGGATCTTTCTTTCTTATATCAATGTTGTGTGTCTTTTGCCTGCATATATCATCATCATCATTGTTTATATATATATATTTTTTTTCACATAATATATATACACTCACATTATATATATATATATATATTTTTTTTCACATAATATATATTCACTCACATTTACGATCTGAGTTCAAATCCCGCCGAGGTTGACTTTGCCTTTCATCCTTACGGGGTCGATAAAATAAAGTACCAGTAATGCACTGGGTAATTGCTGGCCTTGTGCCTAAAGTAGAAACAATTATATATATATATATATACACACACAAAGATGTGATCTGCATGCATAAATGTATGTAGCAGTAATAAAAAACTTTATTTATTTTAATGTCTGTTAACGAAAGGGTGCTATGTGGGTATGTGGCTATATATCTAATGAAATACACTTATTTTAATGAATTAATGAAAAATTTGAAGGAATTTACTAATGAATTATTAATTATTTCATTATACTGGATTGGCAGTATTGGTAGAGGGTCGGACGCCATGCTTTGACGCATAGAGTTACGGCCCTTGCCATTCTGAGTTCAAATCCCGCCGAGGTTAACTTTGCCTTTCATCCTTACGGAGTCGATAAAATAAAGTACCAGTAATGTACTGGGATAATTGCTGGCCTTGTGTCAAAAGTAGAAACAATTATTAAGAAGGTATTCATAACATATAACTTAACAAAAATGATGCTGGGTAATTTTAATTTTAATAGGAATGACAAAAAACCTAACGTCCAGTCCATTTTGTAAAGTGGTAGTGTTGGTGCCATGGCATAAAACATCCAGTCCATTTTGTAAAGTGATAGTGCTTGTGCCATATCAAAAAGAACCTAGTCTATCCTGTAATGTGGTTGTGCTGGTGACAAGACAAAAAGCACCCAGTCAACCCTGTAAGATGGTTGACCTTAGGAAGAGCATCCAGCCATAGAAAACCAGGTCAAAAACAGATCGTATGAGCACTAAAGAGGTTGTCTGTCATGACTAAAATGTCTCTACCACACTATCAGTCATAAAACCAAGCACTTTACAGAGTGGACTGGCTATGTTTTATTGTGCTACCAGGATATGCACTGGCATGATGAGTGTTCAAGCTCGAGACTGACTTTAAATTAACCCTTTACCATTTACATTACTCTATATTTACTATTGTATTTTCATGATAAACACTTTACCTCACATTATAATCTCACATAGGCGGTGGATTGGCAGTATCGGTAGAGGGTCGGACGCCATGCTTTCCAGCTTAGTTGCGTCCCTTTACGATCTGAGTTCAAATCCAGCCGAGGTTGACTTTGCCTTTCATCCTTACGGGGTCGATAAAATAAAGTACCAGTAATGTACTGGGTAATTGCTGGCCTTGTGCCAAAAGTAGAAACAATTATAATCTCACATAATATCAAATCTATGAGATTTTGATATTATTTATGTTCTCATCAGTATGAGTGACCAGTTACAGCCGGTTTAACCCTTTAGCATTTACATTACTCTATATATATACTATTGTATTTTTGTGGTAAAGGCTTTACCTCACATAATATTGAATCTGAGATTTTGATATTATTTATTTTGAGAACAATACCTTAACATCAGTATAAGTGGCTAGTTATGGCCAGTTTAAACAGAAAGAGGTGGGAGAATTCTAGCTGGATACAGCCGGTTTAACCTTTTAGCATTTACATTACTCTATATATATACTATTATATTTTCATGATAAAGGCTTTATCTTACACAATATCTCACGTAATATTGAATCTACAAGATTTTGAAATTATTTATTTTGAGAACAATACCTTAATGTCATTAATAGCAGCCAGTTATGGTTGGTTTGAACAGAAAGAGGTGAGAGAATTATGCCCGGTTTAAATTCTAAAGAGTTAAACAAAGCAAAGATTAGATCTTTGAACGATCTATTTCTGATTTCATGTAAAAGCTAGACATTGTATGTATGTATGTATATTGTGCATGTGTATTTTTGAATATGTTTTGTGTTCCAACCAGTGCTACATGGTATTGTTGTAATATTCAACAAAAACAAACTGTTAAATACAGTGAGTTGGCAAGGTATTGAGTGCTTTTTTTTTTAAGTTTCGATTTGTCTGGATATTGTTTGTTGTTTGTTGCTTTGCATGTTTTTTTAGTATTCATAAGTATAACTTATTTTACTTTTTTTTTCTTAAACATAAGGGCTAAAACATTTGCTTGATTTGATTGGGTATTTTTCTCTGAAGTCCTTCTCTCCAGCTCTCCTGAGAGTTTCTTACCACTATATGGTAGCTTGGGAACTATTTTATGAGTCCACGTGTCTGTGGGAGACTCAGTCAGTCACACTGTAATACAAAATAGATTGTACCTTCAATTTAAAGGGCCAACTGTGTCATATATTGTATCACTGTGTGTCCTGTATCTGTGGAAGACTCAGTCATACTGTAATACAAGATGGATTCATCATTATCATCATTGTTTAATGTCCATTTTCCATGCTAGCATGGGTTACACTGGTTGTCCCATTTGATGCATGGGTCAGGTGACTGTCCTGCTCATACAGAACTGTTTTTAGGCTAGATTTCTACAGCTGGATGCCCTTTCTCTCTCTCTCTCTCTCTCTCTCTCTCTCTCTCTCTCTCTCTCTCTCTCTCTTCCTCTCTCTCTCTCTCTCTCTCTCTCTCTCTCTCTCTCTCTTCCTCTCTCTCTCTCTCTCTCTCTCTTCCTCTCTCTCTCCCTCTCTCTAGTTAAGGGCCAAAATACTCGCTTGAGGTGGTGGTGGTTCTTCTATGAAGACCAGCTGTCCAGCTCTCCTGAGAGTTTCTTACCTCTATAAAAAATATATATACATATGTATATGCTTTATTGGTTGGCCGTTTAGTCTCCAGAGTTCCTCCGCCCTTTAATAATAATGAAATTATTGTGTACAGTGCTCAGGTGCACTACAACTCATCAAAGGTGCATGTATAGTACATAGAATAATGTACAAATGTCAGGAAAATAAAGTGTATGAGTCATGATATAATAACAATAACAATAATGAAATATTGTGTACAGTGCCCAGGTGCACCACAACTCATCAAAAAAGTGCATGTACAGTACATAGGGCAATGCACAAACATCAGTAAAATGAACAGTGCACGAGTCATGATACACACATGTGTGCATGTGTATGGAAGGGGTACATCAGGTGTAGTTTTGGCGTATTTCGGGAAGCATGAGTGTCTTAAAGGATGCAGTGTCTCGGCAGCTAACAATTGACGCAGGCAGTTTGTTCCATGCTTCAGTAACTCTGAGCGTGAAAAAATGTCTGCGAAAGTCATGGGAGCTGTGCTGTTTTCTTATCTTGTAGGCATGTCCACGTGTGTTAGACACATGGAGATCAAAGAGGTGCTCAGGGTTGTCAGGTTTTGTTTTTCCTAACACAGGGTGTTAGGCACATTATTTCCCCTACTCATTAAGCAAGCAAGCTTTGATGGGGTTGCCAGTGTAATTGCTGACAATCTGACCATGCAACAGGTTGGTCTAAGTCACATGTTACCAGCACTGCTCGAGAGTGACCTTACATGATGAGTGGTGAATGGCAGAGTCGTTAAAGTGTTGGATTAAACACTTCTATATTTATTCCAGCTCTTTGCTGTCTGAGTTCAAATCCCACTGGTCAACTTTGCCTTTCACCCTTTAAAGGGTTGATAAATAAAGTACCAGCCAGCCAGCCCTGCAGGGATGGAGGTGCATGGCCTAGTTGTAAAAATGTTGGACTTATGGTCATATTGTCATGGTTTTGATTCCTGGACTGGGTTGTGTGCTGTGTTCTTGAATAAAACACTTCATTTCACATTGCCCCAGTACACTCAACTGAGAATGAGTACCAGCAATAGCTGGGGGTTTAACCCTGCAATGGACTGGCGTTTTGTACAGGGGGAAGTCTTGTACTCTCAACCGCTTCACGCCACAGAAACTGGTTTAAGCACTAACGAGCCTTCGAGCCTTCTAGCTTAAGACAGACTTTAACCTTGCGATGGACTGGCATCCTGTCCAGCGGGGAGTCTTGTACTCTTAGTCGCTTCATGCCACAGAAACCAGTTTAAGCACCGGCCTGGTGAGAGTCTAGGCTCTAGACAGACTTTAACCTTGCGATGGACTGGCATCCTGTCCAGTGGGGAGTCTTGTACTCTTAGTCGCTTCATGCCACAGAAACCAGTTTAAGCACCGGCCTGATGAGAGTCTAGGCTCTAGACAGACTTTAACCTTGCGATGGACTGGCATCCTGTCCAGTGGGGAGTCTTGTACTCTTAGTCGCTTTATGCCACAGAAACCAGTTTAAGCACCGGCCTGGTGAGAGTCTAGGCTCTAGACAGACTTTAACCTTGCGATGGACTGGCATCCTGTCCAGTGGGGAGTCTTGTACTCTTAGTCGCTTCATGCCACAGAAACCAGTTTAAGCACCGGCCTGGTGAGAGTCTAGGCTCTAGACAGACTTTAACCTTGCGATGGACTGGCATCCTGTCCAGTGGGGAGTCTTGTACTCTTAGTCGCTTCATGCCACAGAAACCAGTTTAAGCACCGGCCTGGTGAGAGTCTAGGCTCTAGACAGACTTTAACCTTGCGATGGACTGGCATCCTGTCCAGTGGGGAGTCTTGTACTCTTAGTCGCTTCATGCCACAGAAACCAGTTTAAGCACCGGCCTGGTGAGAGTCTAGGCTCTAGACAGACTTTAACTATGTGATGGACTGGCATCCTGTCCAGTGGGGAGTCTTGTACTCTTAGTCGCTTCTACCACAGAAACCAGTTTAAGCACCGGCCTGGTGAGAGTCTAGGCTCTAGACAGACTTTAACCTTGCGATGGACTGGCATCCTGTCCAGTGAGAAGCCTTGTAATCTCAGTCACTTAATGCCATGGAAACCAGGATAGCACTGGCTTGGTGAGCCTCCGGGCTTGAGACAGATTTAAGACCAACAGGGATGGTGGATTGACAAATTTGTTAAAAGAGTTAAATAGAATACGTTACAATATCCGATCCAATTCTGTGCATTGTGATAAAAGCTTGAATTTCTTTGTGGATGTTGTTGCCTGCAGTTTTGCATGTTTTTCAGTATTTATAAACACATCAGATACACGGTGAATTTTAAGGTTTTTTCTATTTTTTTTTTTTTTTTTAAATTAAATGATTTTAATTTTAGAGATGATAAAACTCTCAAATATTTTCTGCAGAATTTCATAGTTAAATGAGAGTAAAGTGGGGGAAAGGACTAGGTTTGTTAAGCAACGAAAGAAAGTGTGTATTTGGAATTGCATAGTCATCAGGATGACCGCTGGGTTAGGGTTAGGGTGCCAAGAAATTCCAGTAGAGGTAGACCACGAAAAACATGGGCGGAGGTGGTGAGAGCAGACCTCAGATCGCTGAAACTCACGGAGGAGATGACGAGGGACCGTGACAAGTGGAGAGATGCTGTGCTGAATAGGACCTGTCCCACCCTTGCAAGCAGGGAAAAGCGGACGTAAAATGATGATCAGAATGTTGGATTTGTTCCATTTCTCAAGCTCCCTGCTCTCTGAAATTGAAGTCCTGTCTAGGTTAACTTTGCCCTTCATCCTTCTGAGGTCGATAAAATAAAGTACCAGTAATGTATTGGGGTTGATATATAATCAACTTTCCCCTTCTCTTCTTCGCCCACTTATTCCTGAGAAGGTCGTGGGGGGAAGCAGTCCTCAAACACTCCTTTCAGTGGGTCCTGTCAGAAGCAACTGTCTCCAACTGATCCAGCTGGATCCCCAAGTGAATCAGCCAAACTCATGGGTGTTATCCAACCATCTTGCTCGGGGTCAAACCCTGGGTCTCTTGCCGGTTGGTTTTGCCCGTAAAATCTGTCCAGCCTTATGTGTGCCGGGTGGCCTGGATCTCTGGAAAGGCACCTAAGCTATGGTAATTGGGAGTGATAATCCCAATTTTCAAAAAGGGAGACTAGAGAGATTGATCCAATTACATCAAATGTGTCTCCCAGTAAAATGAGAGGGAGAGAGAGTTGTTGGGTTGTAAAATTTATTTCCTAGTTTTATCATCAAATTAGAAATGTATTAACTGAAGATTTTATTATTACGTTCCTTTATGGTCAAATCCCACCAAGGTTAGCTTTGCCTTTCATCCTTACGAGGTCGATAAAATAAGGTACCAGTAACGTACTGGGGGTTAATTTAATCAACTTCCCCCCCCCCCTCCCCAAAATTGCTGGCCTTGTGCCTAAAGTAGAAACCATTATTTCATGTTTTTGATGTCTTTTTAACTTCACTTTCAGACATGTGTGGCAACGGCCCTGTCTTCAGCGTCATCTACCATATCCTCAAGCTGTGCAAATGGCAAAGGAGGCAACAATGGAAGCAAAGGACTCGTGTCACAGGCTGGAAGTAGCCAAGGACAAGCCACCCCTCACATTGGGGGTAAACCCGTCTTCTCTACCCAGGCAGTACCGTCTTTGTTAGTTGGACAGATAGGTAAATATTTAAAGATTCTTTGACCTTCTCGTCACCATATATCTAATTAAAGACACTGCCTGTGATTTTGTTACCACATATCTAATTAAAGACACTGTCTATAACTTTGTTAGCATATATCTAATTAAAGACACTACTTGTGGTTTTGTTACCCTATATCTAATTAAAGACACTGCTTGTGACTTCGTTACCATATATCTAATTAAAGACACGGTCTATAACTTTGTTACCATATATCTAATTAAAGACATTGTCTATAACTTTGTTACCATATATGTAATTAAAGACACTGTCTATAGTTTTGTTACCGTATATCTAATTAAAGACACTGTCTATAGTTTCGTTACCATATGAGAGTTAGCTGAAAACTTCATAGGCTGACCAAAATACTCTCATGGAATGCTTTGTGGCATAGAGTTATTGCCACATATAAAGTACCAGTAATGCACTGGGGTCGATTTTGTTGACTTTCCCTCCTTTCCTCAAAATTGTTGGCCTTGTACCTAAATCAGAAACTATTATTTACAAAGGGTGGTGGATTAGAAGTAACGATAGAGCGTCAGACACTATGCTTTGCAGCATAGTTATGGCCCTTTACGGTCTGAGTGCCAATCCCGCCAAGGTTAGCTTTGCCTTTTATCTTTACGGGGTTGATTTTGTCGACTTTTCCCTCTCCCCTCAAATTCTTGGCCTTGTGCCTAAATCATAGACTATAATTACATTGGTGCTTTGAATGTAACTTAACAAAGGGTTTTTTCTTATTCAGGTGTCTTACCTGGTCAAGGTCCTTCTGGCAATCCAGCTTTTGTCTCGCAGGTAAATATCAACCCAGATGTATGTATCTCAAAAGTTCTATATCTAATTATTCAATTAAGAAAAGATATTTTTGGCTTTAATTATATCCAATTAATTTTGGTTAAATTTTAGAGCCATTGTTCAATTTTATCTGGGTTCAGTTCCTTATATGCACCTCTGTCCCCCTTTTTTTCTGTCTCTGAGGGTAATTTACCAAATTTGTTCAATTATTATTTGTAGTGATTGACTGCTATTACAGTTATTTTTCTGCATTTGGGACTCTCACATTTTCAAATATATATATATATATATTTAGTAATAATAATAAAATTGAAGACTAAAATCCAAAGAGGGCTTGATAAGGAAAATATATATCAAATATATAAGAACCGTAGAGCAAATATTTATTAAAATAACAGATTAAAGTTTAAGCAAAGAATCGCTGCTTTCACCCTTAACGGGATCTTCTGAAACTAACAAAGTCAATCTGTAAACGCAGAACTGGATATTTCAAAAAACGTTGCAACCGGGAGAAGACAGGAAGACGATACTTTGGTTCGTGGTAACGTTCGCTGGCAAAGAACGGGAAAAAACGAATAATACGTCATTAATAGGAGCAGTGAAAAACAATTACGCGCAAAGACAAAACCACGTTTATGGTATAAAAGAGGTCGTAGACTAATGTTCTCTTAGGTGGTGCATAGAGACGTATATACGTTTATATAA
>OZ024763.1:20645193-20647693 GCA_964016885.1 Eledone cirrhosa | reverse complement strand
CGGTCAGATGAACGAAAACAGAAAGAGATGGGAGCATAGGTTAACGTCGATCCCATGACACAAGGTAAAAGAAAGAAAGAAAGGAAGGAGAAGAAGGGGGAAGAAAGAAGAAGAGAAGTCAGGGTTAATGTCAGCTAAAAGAGGAAGGTAACTACTACTGGTCAGATATAGGCAAGCAAGAGGGGGAAGGAAGATAAGTCTGCGGGAGGAGGAGAGGAGAGAAGGAAGGGAAGAGAGAAGTAGAAAAGTAAGGGTTGATGGCTACAAGAAGGAAGATAGAAAGGAAGAGGAAGAAAGGTCGATATTAATGTCAGACCACAGTCAAGCCAGGAGTGGCGCGAGAAAATTTTCACAGGGACCCGCATCTTAGCGGAGATGAATATATTGGGAGTCAGTGTTTTACAGTGTTTAGACTTCTAGGATGAAGTTAAAAAAATTTAATAATCAATATTCAATATTAAAGAGGTTAGAAAATTTAAAGTTCAACAGTTTAACAATTAATTATATAATAGTTCCGATTTGTTCTGTAATTTAAAGGTACTATTTGGCGGTTAAAACAACGGCCGCGCCCCGGGCCCCATGGCGAATTAAGCCACGCCGAGTATTTTCATTTACTGAAAGAAGGGGAAATTTATTTTTCCAAGCACTCCAGGTGAGCTCGTTCGCCAGGGAGCTGGTCGCGCCGCCATTAAAACCCACCCAACAGTCCGACAGAAAGTTGGAACTTTAAAATTTAGCTTAGAGAAGTAAAAGAGTAATGGTTGATAGCTACAAGAAGGAAGATAGAAAGAGAGAGGAAGGAAGGTCGATATTAATGTCACACCACAGTCGGGCCAGGAGTGGCGCGACAAAATTTTCACAGGGACTCGCATCTTAGCAGAGGTGAATATATTGGGGGTCAGTGTGTTACAATGTTTAGACTTATAGGATGAAGTTAAAAAATTAATAAATTAATAATCAATATTCCATATTAAAGAGGTTAGAAAACTTAAAGCTCAACAGTTTCAGGTTGATATATATAATAGTTCCGATTTGTTCTGTAATCTAAAGGTACTATTTGGCGGTTAAAACACCGGCCGCGCCCCGGGCCCCATGGCTAATTAAGCCACGCCGAGTATTTTCATTTACTGAAAGAAGGGGAATTTATTTTTCCAAGCACTCCAGGTGAGCCCGTTCGCCAGGGAGCTGGTCGCGCCGCCGCTAAAACCCACCCAACGGTCCGACAGAAAGTTGGAACTTTAGAATTTTGCTTAACTCTATCGGATGAAGTTGAAAGAATTCAGAATAACATTATAAAACTAAGGAGTAAGAGGATTGAGAATTGAACAAACAGAAAATTGAAGATTCGACATTCAAATAACTTCTATGAGGTTTTGGGTTGCGGGGTTTAATTAAATAGTCTTTTATGAAGAAACGTTAATTGTATTATGTAGATCTGTAATTTATCCTAGTGGGATGTAGAGTACGGGATATAGTCGTGTAATGTTTAATTTTTGTTCTCAGGAGGAGACATTCTAGTGTCGTGTGCTAATGGGTACCTAATGGGTAGCCTCCTGTCATTTCATTATAATATTTAACTCCGTAATAGCACCACCAACTACAAAAACAAAGACGGTTGAACTGCTTTACGTTGAGTACTCTCTATATTATTGCATTACGATTGACCATACGGAATAGACCAGCTCTATACAGTGGTGAACCTCAAACCTGAATAAATATATATATTTATATATATATATATATTTATATATATATATATATTTATATATATATATATATTTATATATATATATATATTTATATATATATATATATTTATATATATATATATATATCTTGCTCAAGGAAACAACACACCACTCAATTCTCAGACCGGGTGGTGTGTTGTTTCCTTGAGCAAGACACTTTATTTCAAATTGCTCCAGTTTACTCAGCTGTAGAAATGAGATGATAGGGACTGAGGTCCTTATCATTCCACTGCAAAGTGGTCGTGTAGGTGCCACGGCAAAAAAGCACCCAGCACTCACTGTAAATGAGGTTGGTGTTAGGAAGGGCATCCAGCTGTAGAAATCAAGCCAGAATCAGTTCCCGTCCCACCCTTGCAAGCAGGGAAAAGCGGACGTAAAATGAAATGATGATGATGATGATGATTTATATATATATATATATTTATATATATATATATATTTATATATATATATATATTTATATATATATATATATTTATATATATATATATATTTATATATATATATATATTTATATATATATATATATTTATATATATATATATATTTATATATATATATATATTTATATATATATATATATATTTATATATATATATTTATATATATATTTATATATATATATATATATATATATATATTTATATATTTATATATATATATATATATTTATATATATATATATATATATATATTTATATATATATATATATATATTTATATATATATATAAATATATATATATATATATA
>OZ024763.1:20620193-20640193 GCA_964016885.1 Eledone cirrhosa | reverse complement strand
CACTTCTAAGTATATTAAAAAACTGAATAGTGTGCGCATATATAATAACGCACATGGTATCGGAACTTAGCGTGTCTCACAAACTCACACCACTAATATATATATATATAGTAATAATAAATGTAAAGACTAAAATCCGAAGAGGGCTCGATATGGATTATATATATAAAAACCCGTAGAGTAAATATTTATTATAATAAATATATATCTCTATCTATCTAAATATATGTATATATATATATATATATATATATATATATATATATATATATATATATATATATATATATACACACATACACATATAGATATTTAATGTGTATATATATATATATATTATAATGTGGGGTTTGGTGAAGAGGGGGTCTAAAAAGTTTGGAGATCATATCCCTGCAGTTAACATTATTGATTTGTTGACCATATAATCATTATTGATAATTAATACTTACTAATCATTTTTTTTTCTTTTTCTCTTTTCTCTTTTTTTATTTTTTTTATTTTTTCCAGTCAAAGAATCAATCAGCATGTCACACCGTTGTCTCTCAACCTCAACTAATCAATTCCCAATCGCCTCTCCGCATGAACAGTCAATCTCAACTTGTGACAAGCGGCGGTCAGATCTTCGCATCTCAACCGATGCTCACGAACCCAGCCATGCTGCAAGCCATGGCCAGTTTGCAACAGGGCATCCCTCTCTCAGCTCACCAGCCGTTACTTACGACTCAATCACCAACCATCTTGGCTGGCCAGCCCCTCTATATCCGCACTGCTACGCCACTTCAACAACAGCCATCCATGGTTGCTGCAGCCACTGCCACCCCTACTGGGATGCAGCCTGTTAACCCGTTGAAAACTGCCAAACTTATTGATATGACAACGGGCCTACAGGCTAAAACTGTTGGATTACCGGCAAAAACCACAACCCAAGGCAATAAAGGACTTTCAACGATTTTACCTTCGACTTCCAAAGGTTCAAACACTGCCAAAATACACCCGACAAATATATCTATGCAACCAAACTCTGGTCCGAAACTCAATATTCCGACCATCACACCAAAGACAACTACAAAAGTGCGTACGAAAAAGAGCAACCCTTCGTCAACAGGCTCTCAAACGAAACCCACGATGCCCACAAGCCTCTCTAAACCAACTACCCCAACCAGCCAGACAAACGGGACTATCAGTCTACCGAAGAGTCAGTCGGACTCGGAGGTTGAAACGGGGCGTAAAACGATAGCCATGATGGAGAGCGCTTCGGAGAAGAAGACCCTCGCTGAACCCACTTCAAAGCAGACGGCATCCGAGCAGAAACAAGAGAAAAGGGCACAGGCCGATGCGGCCCAACCACCGACACCCACTCAAGATAACAGGCAGGTTGAGTCGATGGACGTTTCTTCAGGCAAACCACAGCATCCTGTGTCGACCATGTTGGATAATACCGTGGTCGTAGAGAAACAAAAGGCTATAGTGAAACCTCATATTCTAACTCATGTTATTGAGGGTTTCATCATCCACGAAGGACCTGAACCGTTCCCTGTGAGTTATTCTTTCTCTATATTTATTAATATCTTTTTATTATTTCCCTCCTTGGGCGGTGGATTGGCAGTATCGGTAGAGGGTCGGACGCCATGCTTTGACGCATAGAGTTATGGCCCTTGCCATACTGAGTTCAAATCCCGTCGAGGTTAACTTAGTCTTTCATCCTTACGGGATCGATAAAATAAAGTACCAGTCAGGTACTGGGGTCGATTTAATCGACTTTCCCCTCCCCCAAAATTGCTGGCCTTGTGCCTATATAAGAAACCATTGATATCTTTTTATTATTTCCCTCCTCCCCTTCTTTAACACTTTAGCATTTACATTACTCTATATATACTATTTACATACTATATGTGAAGGCATGTAGCCTAGTGGTAAGGGTGTTGGACTTAGGATCATAATGTCGTGGGTTCAATTCCTGGGCTGGGTTGTGTGTTGTGTCCTTGAGCAAAACACTTCATTGCACGTTGCTCCAGTATACTCAGCTGAAAATGCGTACCAGCAATATTTGGGGGTTTAACCCAGGCGATGGACTGGCGTCTTGTCCAGCGGGTAGTCTTACACATTTAGTCGCTTCACGCCATGAAACTGGGATAAGCACTGGCTCAACATGCTGCTTGCAGCACACGAGGGCATGCATGCATGAATATATATACTATTGTAAACACTTCATTTTACATAATTATCTCACATAATATCGAATCTATGAGATTTTGATGTTATAGAGTTATGTACCTTGACATTCTGAGTTCAAATCTTGGTGAGGTTAGCTTTGCCTTTCATCCTTACAGGATTGATAGAATAAAGCACTAGTTACATACTGGGGTCGATTTATTCAACTTTCCCCTTCCCTACAAATTGCTAGCCTCGTGCCAAAAATAGAAACAATTATTCCCTCTTATCCTTTTTTTTCTAAGATTGGTATTAAAAGATGAAAGTTAATCTTCACCCCCCTCTTTTTTTAAAAAAATAATTAACTCTTTAGTATTTAAACCGACTGTATGACTTTATTTAACACTTCAGCATTTACATTACTCTATATATACTATTGTATATTTACCTAATTTAATATCGAATCTATGAGATTTTGATATTTATTTTGAGAACAATACCATAACTCTTTAGCATATAAACCTGCCGGATCCAGCAAAAATTCTCTCACCTCTTTTTGTTCAAACCGGCTGTAACCAGCCGCTTATACTGATGTTAACCCATTAGCATTTACATTACTCTCTATATACTATTGTATTTTTGTGGTAAACACCTTATCTTACATAATTATCTCACATAATATCGAAACTACGAGCTTTTGATGTTATTTATTTTGAGAACAATATCTTTACATCAGTATGAGCAGCCAGTTACGGCCAGTTTGAACAGAAACAGGTGAGAGAATTTTGGCCGGATATGGCCGGTTGAAATGCTGAATGGTTAAGGTATTGTTCTCAAGATAAATAATATCAAAATCTCATAGATTTGATATTATGTGAGGTAAAGACTTTACTGTGAAAATACGATAGTATATATAGAGTAATGTAAATGTTATGTGAGGTAAAGCCTTTACTGTGACAATACAATAGTATATATAGAGTAATGTAAATGTTATGTGAGATATTATGTGAGGTAAAGCCTTTACTGTGAAAATCCAATAGTATATATAGAGTAATGTAAATATGTGAGATATTATGTAAGGTAAAGCCTTTACTGTGAAAATACAACAGTATATATAGAGTAATGTAAATGTTATGTAAATGTTATGTGAGGTAAAGCCTTTACTGTGAAAATATAATAGTATATATAGGGTAATGTAAATGCTAAAAGGTTAAGTGAAGTCATACAGTGTAGTATAGTAGTCAATGGTGTTGGGATCATGACTGGCTGTAATGTCGTGAGTTCAATCTTTTAGCCCCTGGGGCTGTCAATGTCCACACAGTTGATTGTATGTTTGTTTGTTGATTTGTGAGAAAAACTAGAACCTCATGTTGTCCTTGGTTTATTGTTCAGGTTCAAAGGTCATCATTGCTGACAGAATACATTCCTTCAAAGTCCAGCAGCAATGCAAGCACCACTAATTTGGAGAAAGAATCTGAACAAGAAGAAACGAATGGGTCAGGTCATGACCCTGACGTTCCCATGGCTGATGACACAGAGACAAGAGATGGAGAGGCTGATGGTAAGGGAAACATATAGTTTTTTTGCTTTATTCTTTCTTGTTCACAATATTACATTTTTGCCATTTAAAAAAAATATTCAGTTGTAATTGTTTTGACTTACTTACGATCATAATGTCATGGGTTTGATTCCTAGACTGGGTTGTGTGTTGTGTTCTTGAGCAAGACACTTCATTTCATGTTGCTTCAGTCAACTCTGGCCTAGTGGTAAGGGTGTTGGACTGACGATCATAATGTCATGGGTTTGATTCCTAGACTGGGTTGTGTGTTGTGTTCTTGAGCAAGACACTTCATTTCATGTTGCTTCAGTCAACTCTGGCCTAGTGGTAAGGGTGTTGGACTGACGATCATAATGTCATGGGTTTGATTCCTAGACTGGGTTGTGTGTTGTGTTCTTGAGCAAGACACTTCATTTCATGTTGCTTCAGTCAACTCTGGCCTAGTGGTAAGGGTGTTGGACTTACGATCATAATGTCATGGGTTTGATTTCTGGACTGGGTTGTGTGTTGTGTTCTTGAGCAAGACACTTCATTTCATGTTGCTCCAGTCAACTCTAGACTAGTGGTAAGTTTGACTTACGATCATAATGTTAGAAGTTTGATTTCTAGTCTTTGTTGTGTGGTGTGTTCTTGAGCAAAATACTTCATTTCACATTGCTCCAGTGGTAAGGGTGTTGGATTTACGATCATAATGTCATAGGTTTGATTCCTGGACTGGTTTGTGTTGTGTTCTTGAGCAAAATACTTCGTTTCATGTTGCTCTAGTGGTAAGTCCCTGGAAAGAAACAATGCAGTTATCAATGACAAGAGCTGAAATAAATGCATACAAGATTTCACAGCTCCACCACCATCAGTCCTTTATAATCAGCCTATGAACTTTTCAGCCCACCCTTGTAAATTGTAAAAAAAAAGATAAAATAACACAAAAAAAAAAAAATTTTAATTACCATCTTTGAAATATATTTTTTTCTGTATTCTTTATTTATTTTCTTAATTGCTTAATTAATTTATTCATTTACCTTTTTAAATTTAAGTAATTACTGTATTTATCGATGAATAACTCGCACTATTTGCCCTAAAATTCAGGCCCTAAAATCTACCTGTATGTTATATAGGGGACACTACCTTTTTTATATAAAGTGTGTCCCCCAAAAATGCATTAAAATATATTCTGTTTTATATGCATTGACGCATAGAGTTACGGCCCTTTCCATTCTGAGTTCAAATCCCGCCGAGGTCAACTTTGCCTTTCATCCTGACGGGGTCGATAAAAAAGTACCAGTAATGTACTGAGTAATTGCTGGCCTTGTGCCAAAATTAGAAACAATTATTACTAATATTCTTAATACACTGGGTAATTGCTGGCCTTGTGCCAAAAGTAGAAACAATTATTTAAATTATGTAAACATTTTTGAGTGTTTACATACAAAATAAAATAATGCACCAGAAATACACTGGGGTATTTGCTGGCCTTGTGCCAAAAGTAGAAACATTTATTCAAGTTATGTAAATATTTTTGGGGTGTTTGCATACAATTGAATTATGTCTGTAGACCATTTTACTTTTGGGAAAAGCTGTGCTTGTATAGGTAATCAAAGTATGTGTACATTTTGGGGAGACACTATATATTTTTATATAAATATTCTTAAAAGACTCCAGTTGCATTTTCAATTTCTTTTCCTTATACTTTTACCAGTGTGGGATCATCATCATCATCATCACCATCATCATTTTACGTCCGCTTTTCCCTGCTTGCAAGGGTGGGACACAGCATCTCTCCATTCGTCTCGGTCCTTTGTCATCTCCTCCGTGAGCTTCAGCGATCTGAGGAGCTGACAAAGTCCTCAAACACTCCTTCCAGTGGGTTGCTGCTGACAGGACCCACTGGAAGGAATGTTTGAGGTCTCTATCCCCATGGTCCTCTCGGAAATAAGAAGAATATAGAGTAATGATATCTTTTAAAAAGCATCATTTTCTTTTTATAGTCATTTCATAGCCTCATTTTCTTTTTATAGTTATTTTAAAGTCTCATTTTCTTTTTATAGTTATTTTATAGTCTCATTTTCTTTTTATAGTTATTTTAAAGTCTCATTTTCTTTTTATAGTTATTTTATAGTCTCATTTTCTTTTTATAGTTATTTTAAAGTCTCATTTTCTTTTTATAGTCATTTCATAGCCTCATTTTCTTTTTATAGTTATTTTATAGTCTCATTTTCTTTTTATAGTTATTTTATAGTCTCATTTTCTTTTTATAGTTATTTTATAGTCTCATTTTCTTTTTATAGTTATTTTATAGTCTCATTTTCTTTTTATAGTTATTTTATAGTCTCATTTTCTTTTTATAGTTATTTTAAAGTCTCATTTTCTTTTTATAGTTATTTTATAGTCTCATTTTCTTTTTATAGTTATTTTATAGTCTCATTTTCTTTTTATAGTTATTTTATAGTCTCATTTTCTTTTTATAGTTATTTTAAAGTCTCATTTTCTTTTTATAGTTATTTTATAGTCTCATTTTCTTTTTATAGTTATTTTATAGTCTCATTTTCTTTTTATAGTCATTTCATAGCCTCATTTTCTTTTTATAGTTATTTTATAGTCTCATTTTCTTTTTATAGTTATTTTATAGTCTCATTTTCTTTTTATAGTTATTTTATAGTCTCATTTTCTTTTTATAGTTATTTTATAGTCTCATTTTCTTTTTATAGTTATTTTATAGTCTCATTTTCTTTTTATAGTTATTTTAAAGTCTCATTTTCTTTTTATAGTTATTTTATAGTCTCATTTTCTTTTTATAGTTATTTTATAGTCTCATTTTCTTTTTATAGTTATTTTAAAGTCTCATTTTCTTTTTATAGTTATTTTAAAGTCTCATTTTCTTTTTATAGTTATTTTATAGTCTCATTTTCTTTTTATAGTCATTTCATAGCCTCATTTTCTTTTTATAGTTATTTTATAGTCTCATTTTCTTTTTATAGTTATTTTATAGTCTCATTTTCTTTTTATAGTTATTTTATAGTCTCATTTTCTTTTTATAGTTATTTTAAAGTCTCATTTTCTTTTTATAGTTATTTTATAGTCTCATTTTCTTTTTATAGTTATTTTATAGTCTCATTTTCTTTTTATAGTTATTTTATAGTCTCATTTTCTTTTTATAGTCATTTCATAGCCTCATTTTCTTTTTATAGTTATTTTATAGTCTCATTTTCTTTTTATAGTTATTTTATAGTCTCATTTTCTTTTTATAGTTATTTTATAGTCTCATTTTCTTTTTATAGTTATTTTATAGTCTCATTTTCTTTTTATAGTTATTTTATAGTCTCATTTTCTTTTTATAGTTATTTTAAAGTCTCATTTTCTTTTTATAGTTATTTTATAGTCTCATTTTCTTTTTATAGTTATTTTATAGTCTCATTTTCTTTTTATAGTTATTTTATAGTCTCATTTTCTTTTTATAGTTATTTTAAAGTCTCATTTTCTTTTTATAGTTATTTTAAAGTCTTATTTTCTTTTTAAAGTTGTTATAAAGCATCTCTGTGGCTGAGCAGATCAATTTAAAAAAAATTTAACCCTTCTTCTACTTTTTATTCGGCCATTTATTACTGAGAGGGTTTTGAGGGCAGAGTCTTCAAACACTCCTTCCAGTGGGTCCTGTCAGGAGCAACCCATGGTCCTCTCAGGAATAAGTGGGCGAAGAAGAAGATGAAGGGTTAATTTCAACCCTTTAGCATTTAAACCATCCACATCTGGTCAGAATTCTCTCACCTTTTTCTGTTCAAACTGGCTGTAACTAGCTGCTCATACTGATGTTATGGTATTGTTCTTAAAATAAATATAAAAATCTCATAGATTCGACATTATGTGAGGTAAAGCCTTTACCATGAAAATATAATAGTAAATATAGAGTAATGTAAATGATAAAGGGTTAAACCGGAAGTAACTGGCCACTCATACTGATGTTAAGGTATTATTCTCAACATAAATAATATCAAGATCTCATAGATTCGATATTATGTGAGGTAAAGCTTTTACCACAAAAATAAAATAGTATATACAGAGTAATGTAAATGCTGAAGAGTTAAAAACCAAAAAATTTAACCCTCTTTTTCAAAATCAACCTGTGTGTTATACACCGATAAATACAGTAATTTTGTTTTATATGTTTGTTAATATTGTTTTATATAGTTTATTTTAATCATTATTATCTTTATTTAATTATTGTCTGTCTGTCTATGTATCTGCTGCCTGGCCTTACAGCATGATCTGTCTTGTATTTTTTTTAATATTTTATTTCAGTGTTGTTGTTATGTTTTTTTCTTCAGACGATGGCTTATAGAGGCATGTGACCTCGTGGTGAGGGTGTATGGCTTTGGATCATCATATCGTTGTTTCAATACTGGAACTGTGTTGTATGTTGTGTTCTTCACATTGTTCCAGTGGTAATAGTGTTGGGCTTATGATCATAATATCATGGGTTCGATTCCTGGGCTGGGTTGTTGTTGTGTTCTTGAGCAAAACACTTCATTTCATGGTGCTCCAGTGGTAAAAGTGTTGGACTTACAATCTGTGGGTTTGATTCTTATACTGAGTTGTGTGTTGTGTTCTTGTGAAAAATAGTTCATTTCACATTGCTCCTGTGGTAAGGGTATTGGACTCATGATCATGATGTTGTGGTTTGATTCCTGGACTGGGTTGTGTGTTGTGTTCTTGAGCAAGAAGTTTCATTTCACATCGCTCCAGTCAACTCAGCTGAAAAAAACCCAACAAAACAAAAACTAAAACCAGTAGCAGCAGAATCTGGGGGTTGACCCCTGCAACAGACTGGCATCCGATCCTGGGGTAGGGGTTGTTATTTTTTTAAAGGGACTGTGACCCGTGCCATTTTTTCACGCTCAGAGTTGCTGAAGCATGGAACAAACTGCCTGCGTCAGTTGTTAGCTGCCGAGACACTGCATCCTTTAAGACACTCATGCTTCCCGAAATACGCCAAAACTACACCTGATGTACCCCTTCCATACACATGCACACATGTGTGTATCATGACTCGTGCACTGTTCATTTTACTGATGTTTGTGCATTGCCCTATGTACTGTACATGCACTTTTTGATGAGTTGTGGTGCACCTGGGCACTGTACACAATATTTCATTATTATTATTATATCATGACTCATACACTGTTCATTTTCCTGACATTTGTACATTATTCTATGTACTATACATGCACCTTTGATGATTTGTAGTGCACCTGAGCACTGTACACAATAATTTCATTATTATTATTATATTATTAAATCACCCAAGAAGCTTCCTATGAAATGTAACCTCATAGGAGGCCAGCTGAACCACTCAATGGTGTGAGCTGTATCAAAATCATGGTAAGATGGGTGTTTTTTATTAAAACACCTGACAGGAGGGCCTAGCTTGGTGGGGATTATAATGGTTTCTGATATAGGCACAAGGCCAGCAATTTTGGGGGAGGGGAAAGTCGATTAAATCGACCCCAGTGCGTGACTGGTACTTTATTTTATCGACCCCTTAAGGATGAAAGGCAAAGTTAACCTCAGCGAGATTTGAACTCAGACCGAAAAGTAACTCTATGCTGCAAAGCATGGCGCCTGACTCTCTACCGATACTGCCAATATTGAATGGTTCAATTTTGTAAGAACCATCATCATCAAATCCTCATCAACCTTAACGTCTGCATCATCAGCATCATCGTCATCCTAATTTTTCATCCAGTTTTCTGTGTTTACAATTGCTTTCCAAACTTCATGTGTCATCGTCGAGGGTCAGCTAAAGAGTTCAGATGTTAAAGTCCTTTAATGATAATGCTGTGATACATATTTCAATGACGACAGTGGCCACACGCTTTGGTGTACCCAGTGCCGTGACATCATCAGACAGCTTCTTACATAATAGGGTTATGTTCCCGGGGCAATCCAAAATGAATCAACAAGGGAATGGACAAAGCGGGTGTTCTTGAATCCTTCACCCGTTCCCTTATATATATATATATATATACACACACACATACATATTCACACATCATAGACCTGGGTTTCACAAACTTTTTCAAACGCAGAACCCTTTTTGGTTCAGAAACTTTTGGAGGAACCCCAAAGTCTAATACAGTCTAATATGTTTGTAATATAAATATACTCCTCTACCTTTTTTTCACGGAACCCTTGAGTTCCGTGGTTCCCATTTTGGGAACCACTGCCTTAGACGTACATCACCAATGAGTCCTTGCTTAGCTCTGCCATCATCTGCAGATGTCTTCATTTCTAAGATTTGAAATAATCTAATCTAATCTAATCTGGCCAAGTTTACACTCGCAAATAAGAAAGACCAGGGCCGCCCCTAGGAGCTGTGGATTTGGTGTACTTCATATTTGTTTTGGTTGCTGAATACAATGAGGGGTCGCTGCTTCTCCTGAAGGTCAATAGTTCTCTTCTAACTCGAGTGGGAGCGGCTTTCCATTGTCCATTTGCATTAATCATCTGCAAAGCCGCATTGTTCTCAGAACCACTACACCAGTCTTTTGATGTGTGCAGCTGGAACTACTGCCACTCATTGATTTAGCAGGATTTTTTTTTTTTAGATGACCGTTAACGAGTTCTTCTGCCCTTTGTTAGGTTTTGTTTTTTGTCCTGCAGGGTATCCAAAATCACCCTCCTCACCAAGTAAGCTTGGTGGGGTTGCCGGTTTAGTCGCTGACGACCCGACCATGCGACAGGTTGTACTGGGTTACATGCTGCCAGTAGCACTCAAGAGTGACCCGACATAATGAAAGATTTCTAAATGGAACCCTATCTAATGTAAATGTAATGTGTTATGTTACGTGTTGTGCTTTGAATATATACAAACAGACCCGGTTCGTTGGCTTCTGGTTGTCTTTATTTCTGTGAATTTATGTATATTTTGTTGGCTGATCGTTATATTCCTCGTAGGAGCTACTATTTCTTCAATAGTCATTGCTTCTTCTTCTGCTGCTGTTGTTGTTGTAGTTGTTGTTAATTCTGACTTGTTATTTCTGTGGGTTTATCTATGTTTGTACATATACTTTATTTTGATCATTATCATTGTTACAATATCTATTTATGACAATTTCATAGAAAAAAGTTAAAAATAGATGAAGAAAGAATAGAATGTAAAATAAGAAAATATAAAAAAAAAACATGGGAAAGGCAAGGGGAGAGTTGGGAAGGGGTGGGTGATGGGCTCTGTGCCTTGTACCTAGGGAGCTGTGGTAATGGGGGCTGAGCCCCGCGGACAGCACCGCAAAAGCATTCCCGTGGACATGCCTGCAAACCATTCCCGCAGACATCATCGCAAAAGCATTTCCATGGATATCGCCACAAAAGCATTCCCGCGGACAGTGGCCAGCGACACCCTCTGTAACAGCCACCCCTCCTCGTGGGGCTCCTTCCTCGGATGGGCTGCTGACATTCCGATATTGCAGAGGAGCTCGACTGTATGGGGTCCAATTAAGCCTGAGGTCTCGACAGCGACCAGTGCGAAGAGGAAGCGGCTAGACAATACCCTCTTTTTGTTGGTCTTCCTTTCCTCTGCATAGTGGGCCGCGAATTCTGTAGCAAATTTGACCTGGAGTCTAAGTTTTGCAGTTCTAAATGCCTGTGTTCTATAGTATGTGCCAATTGCTATAACGTTGGCTGTACGAGAAGGCTTGTCACCCCATCCAAGCCCAAAGTAAGGGTTTTCTCATGGCTGGACAGTCCCCAGTATTTTCTCTGCATAGCAGGCCACAGTACCGGGCTTTGTGGCCAAAGTGACTAAGCTGGAGGTGGAGAACATGTCACTTGGCCGACTATCATATTCCTTATAGAAACTAGTACTACTTCTACTGCTTCAATAGTTATTACTTCTGCTGCTATTTTTGTTGTTGTTGTTGTTGTTAGTTATGGTTGTCTTTATATCGATGGGTTTATGTATTTTAAAGGCTGACCATTATATTCTTTAACCCTTTACTATTTACATTACTCTATATATACTATTGTATTTTCACAGTAAAGACTTTACCTCACATAATATCTCACATAACATTTACATTACTCTATATATACTATTGTATTTTCACAGTAAAGGCTTTACCTCACATACTATCTCACATATCATTTACATTACTCTATATATACTATTGTATTTTCACAGTAAAGACTTTACCTCACATAATATCTCACATAACATTTACATTACTCTATATATACTATTGTATTTTCACAGTAAAGACTTTACCTCACATAATATCTCGCATAACATTTACATTACTCTATATATACTATTGTATTTTCACAGTAAAGGCTTTATCTCACATAATATCTCACAACATTTACATTACTCTATATATACTATTGTATTTTCATAGTAATGGCTTTATCTCACATAATATCTCACATAACATTTACATTACTCTATATATACTATTGTATTTTCACAGTAAAGGCTTTATCTCACATAATATCTCACAACATTTACATTACTCTATATATACTATTGTATTTTCATAGTAATGGCTTTATCTCACATAATATCAAATCTACGAGATTTTGATGTTATTTAGGTTGAGAATAATACCTTAACATAAGTATAAGTGACTAGTTACAGCCAGTTTGAACAGAAAGAGGTGAGAGAATTCTGGCTTGATATGGCCGGTTTAACCCTCTAGTATTTACATTACTCTATATATACTATTGTATTTTCAAGGTAAAGGCTTTATTTCACATAATATCGAATTTATGAAATTTTGATATTATTTATTTTAAGAACAATACCTTAACATTAGTATGAGTGGCCAGTTACAGCTGGTTTGAACAGAAAGTGGTGAGAGAATTCTGGCCAGATATGGCTGGTTTAAATGCTAAAGGGTTATGGAAGCTACTACTACTTCAATAGTTATTACTTCTGCTGCTGCTGTTGTTGTTGTTGTTGTTGCTAGTTCTGGTTGTCTCTATTTTTGTGGGTTTATTTGTGTTTCATTGGTTGATCATTATATTCCTTGTAGAAGCTACAACTTTTTCAATATTCATTGCTGCTTCTTCTTCTGTTGTTGCTGTTGTTGTTAGTTCTGCTGGTTCTGCTATCTATGTTGTTGTACATCAGACGTTCTCAAATTAGTTTACATATTGAGACCCCGGGGTGCATTGAGAAGGTCCATGACCAAAAAAAAGGTACATTACTAGAAATCCCATATGTTATATAATAAATAGGATGAGTTGAATTGGGGGTGGGGGTCTCAATATGTAAACTAAACGTATAAGTCTGGTTTTTTAAAATATCAACGGAGACAACCTAGAAATATTACTGATTTGCCCCACCTCACTACCTCAGTTATTCCACTACCCCCTATTATTTGGGACCCAAGAGCAATATTGACCTACTCAGTAAGGAGAACAAATCATTATCTACATCAAAAGTTCTCAAAGTGGGCGTTACCGCTCCCCCAGGGGGTATGGAGAAGGTCCAGAGGGCACTGAGGCCTAAGGTGGTGGTGGTGGGTGGTAGAGATATAATAGTATATTAAATATCAAATAATACATATTATATATAAATATACAGTATATATATATATATATATATATATATATAAAATAAGGCCATAGAATCATTAGATAAAATATATACAGTATTTCTTCTTCCAATCAGCATAAATCAACCACACAAAAAATCATTTAAACGAGGCTATAAGTTTAAAATATACTTATGAAGAAATAATAGGTAAATGATATAGCTTATCTGCGACTTACAGCTACAGAAAATTTATCCAGTATTTCTGATAGCCTGTAGAAATTGACTAGACATATTGTTAACCATACATAATTAGGTACAAAATTAAAGTTAGAAGAAAAAATGTACATTATCATACCAAAATCATCAAAATATCTCTACTACCGGCAGTTTCATTCCATTTTTGGATATATTCGATCTTGGATAAATCAACGAGATTGGAAATCATCAGGAGATAAACTCAATTGGACAAAGATTTTTCTTACAAGATCTCTGCCAGAAACGAATTCAAAATGGCTAAGAATCGTCAGGTGGCCAGTGGTCAAGGCAGAAAGTTTGTGATTATATAATTGGTGTGGGATGCTTAAAGCGTCCGTAAGTGGTATGCCGTTTGAGCACTCGATGCTCTTACAGAGCAGAGTATAATATCACATAAAAATCAAGATATATCTGAGGATCTTGCAATTTTAGAGTCAGGTTTGATCATTGTATCGATCGTTCCTCTAGCTGGTCGCCACAGAAACAATTGTAATATGTCTAATAAATCTTATTCGTCACACCACTGATTCTCCGTTTCTTATGTGATATATATATATATATATATATATATATGTATATCATCATCCTCATCATCATTTTACGTCCGCTTTTCCCTGCTTGCAAGGGTGGGACGGGTCTTATTCAGCACAGCATCTCTCCACTTGTCATGGTCCTTCGTCATCTCCACCATGAGCTTCAGCGATCTGAGGTCTGTTCTCACCACCTCCGCCCATGTTTTTCGTGGTCTACCTCTACCATGTCTTCCTCCAACTGGCATTTCCTGGCACTTCTTCACCCATTGGTCATCCTCAATGCGCATCACATGTCCATACCACCTCAGTCTCCTCTCCCGTACACTACATTCTATCCCTCTCAGACACAGTTTCTCTCTCAACACATTTATGCTGGGTCGTTCACGCACATTGACATTGCACATCCAACGGAGCATGCTTGCCTCACTTCTCTCCAGCCATCGTATATCCTCTGCAGTTGCTGCCCATGTCTCACTACCATGCAGCATCGCGCTCCTCACACAGGCATCATATAACCAGCCTTTCGTACGCAGGGAGAAACCCTTCTTTGTCAACAGAGGAAGCAGCTCCCTAAACTTCTTCCAATCCGTCCATATTCTCCCATGCTAATCTGAGCTCCTTGGCACCGGAAGCTATCCACCACTTGTATAGCACCCGCCTGCATTTGAAAAATGTCTCTATCAGTGCGACTTCTACTGTCTAATTTCCCTGTACATCTACTGCATACGTATTTCTCCCTACCTGTTAGTTTGCCTGCTATCCTGCTACATCTCTTGTGTACCCAGGATCTGCATTGTGTGCATTTTATAGAATTTATACCAGTTCCTTTTCTGCATATCGAACATGGCCATTTCCCTGACGGAATCAGAGTTTTGTCCTCTTTTCTACTCTTGTCTTAGCTAGGTTCACTCTCAGTCCTCTTGCTTCCAACTGCTGTTTCCATAGCCAGAATTTATTCTCTAGCTCCTCTACTGATTCTGCTATATATATATACAAATGGAAGTTTAGTAAAATCGAAGTTTAGCTGTGGCCAAGCTAACGATATACAATCAGGAATGTGCAGCAAAGCACTCAATAAGGCTGTGTCACCTTAGAGTAATAACATATAGATAGCTTGACAAATTGAAAACAGTGACCGGTAAACCCAGCCACATGAACCAAAGCAACGAGAAAACCAATCAAGTATTGACATATATAGTCAAATAAAAAAAATATAGTATTTATTTATACATAGTATATACATAGTATATATTATATCAGTGGTCCCCATCATTTCTTATACCACAGATGGGCTTCATGCTGGACAATCTTTCTGTGGACCGGTAGTTGCACTTACGTGTTATTTAAGTGTATTTTGATAAAGAGAGCAATAATTGTTTCTCGTTTAGGCACAAGGCCAACAATTTGGGGGAAGGGGAAAGGTCAATTAAATCGACCCCAGTGCGTTACTGGTACTTTATTTTATCGACTCCTGTAAGGATGAAAGTCAAAGTTAACTTCGGTGGAATTTGAACTCAGAATATTAAAAGCCATAACTCTATACTGCAAAGCGTGATGTCTGATGCTCTACCAATTCTGCTAATACACTGCCCTCAAAGAGAACAATAAGAAAGAGTGTATTGAGTAGATGAATATTGAATATTTAAACAAATCTTTTTAAATTTAAAGTCCAATATTCAATTTATATATTATATATTATTTACAATATGCTTGTAGGCAGATCTCTCTAGAAATAGGGTTGGGGGATCTGAGAGTAATACGTAGTCGTGAGGGGGTTGGGTGGTGGCCCCAAAAGTTTGAGAACTTCTGTTGTACATCCATGCTCTCTTTCTCTCTCTCTCTCTCTCTCTCTCTCTCCCTTTCTTTCTCTTTGTGTCTGGTATGGTTCTTTCTTCTTATTTTGTTTCTCTTTTTTTATCTTTTGTTGTGTGCTCCCTTATTACCGGTTCCTTTTGGTTTTCCAGACCCCCAACCAGAAACAGATTCGACGTTGAAGTGCGAATTCTGTGGCAAAGTCGACCTGGAGTCTAAGTTTTGCAGTTCCAAACGCTTTTGTTCTATGGTATGTGCCAAGCGCTATAACGTTGGCTGTACGAGAAGGCTTGCCACCCCATCCAAGCCCAAAAGTAAGAGTTTTCTCATCTACCAAACTACCAAGTTACCAAATTTCCTGGAGAATTTTTCGGTTGAAAAAGCATCTTATTTCTTGATAATAGATTTATTAGATTTTTTTGTTGGGGTTTGTTTTGTTGTTGTTGTTTTGGTGTTTTTTTTTTTGTTTTAGTTAAGTGATCTATTTATTTGTTTCAGCATCATTATCATCATTATCATTATCACCATCATTATTATCATTATCATCATCACCATCAACATATTGTCACCACCACCACCACCACCATCGTCACCATCATCATCATCACTATCGCCATCTTCATTATCATCACTATCGCCATCTTCATTACTATCACCATCATCATCACTATCACCATTATTGCCACTATTATCACCACTATCATCATCATTATCATCATCACCATTACCGACACTATCATCATCATCACTTAATATTCCTCCATTCCATGCTGGTACGGAGTTGGATGCGTTTGAGAGAACCTCATATTACTCGGACACTTTCTTTCCTCAGACATCTTAGTCGGACACTTTCTTTCCTCAGGCATCTTAGTCGGACACTTTCTTTCCTCAGACATATTACTCGGACACTTTCTTTCCTCAGACATCTTACTCAAACACTTTCTTTCCTCAGACATCTTACTCGGACACTTTCTTTCCTCGGACATCTTACTCAAACACTTTCTTTCCTCAGACATCTTACTCGGACACTCCTTTCCTCAGACATCTCTCTTCTAGAAACTCTTTTCATTCGTCCTGTTTCCTTAATGGCTAAAACCCTTAATTTTTTCTGGACTTTCTGCTGATTTCAACAACAGTATCTCATTAGATTTTCTTTATTTTGCTCTTTCTTTCTTTTGTTCTTTCTTTCTTTTTCTTTTTTTGTAACCCCAAACAAATATTGGTTGCTATTAGGGTCTGCTCTATTGCTGGTTACTTGCTGACCCTTTTTTGGGAGAGCGACTTCCAATTAAAAATTAACTTTTAACATGCTGAATGTTTTTATGAATTACTTCCCTTGACACTACATTATGTATTAAGGGGGGATTACTCTGTTGGTGACATAAGGCGCCTAGAGCGTGTTAAAGATTAATAGTAATAAACTGTTGAGGAAAAAAGACAAAAGCTTTCCTATTTTATCCAGCCATATTGCCCTTGGGCAAGACAACAAGCACAACTTCACACCAACAGTTTCTGTTTCCCATCAAGGTTTGTAGGTCATCCAGTGGTTTTCAAATAAACCAAAAGCTTATTAGAGGTATACTGCTCAGTTGATCCACAGCTTACCTGAGAATGGCAAGTTGAGTTTATTTATATTTATAATGGATTTCTTGCCACCCTCCCCTCCAGAGTGTACTGGGCACATTTATTATGAAGACCATAGGGAGGTTGTCATGTGTATGACACAACTGAAGTTCTACAGCTGGATGGTTTCCCTTCCTATCACCAACCACTTTACAGAGTGTACTGGGTGCATTTATCATGTAAACATGTAGACCATTAACTATGGCATGTTGTCATGTCTATGGCACAACTGAAGGGTCAATCCAACCCTTTGTTTGGCAGGTCGTCTACAGCTGGAGGGATGCCCTTCTTATCACCAACCACTTTTCAGAGTGTACTGGGTGTATTTATCATGTAGACCATTACTTATAGAGAAGTTGTCATGTCTATGGCACAACGGAAGGGTCAATCTAACCCTTTGTTTGGTAGGCCTTCTACAGCTGGAGGGATGCCCTTCCTATCACCAACCACTTTACAGAGTGTACTAGAGGGTTTCTACAGCTGGATGGATGCCCTTCTTATCACCAACCACTTTACAGAGTATACTAAAGGTCTTCTATAGCAGGAGGGACGCCCTTCTTATCACCAACCACTTTACAGAGTATACTAAAGGTCTTCTATAGCAGGAGGGACGCCCTTCTTATCACCAACCACTTTACAGAATATACATATCTTGTATATAGTCCGTACAACTGTTTTACTTGCTAATTCTATAAAATCTTTCATTTGGAATATTTTTCAATGATTTTTTATGATTTGTGTAATTTATGTAATTTTTTGGTGCTTCAGCTCTGCTTGCCCCTCCGAATGTAGACAAAAGGATGTGCTCAGGTAGGACTTTATATCTGTTGTTATCGTTAAGCCTTTCGTGCTATGTTTCTAGTGAAAAACACTGTTTATGATTTTGAGACAAGCGAAAATAAATATTTCTTTCGCCTATGTAAATGGGCTGATTAGCCTCCAGTGGTAGACTGAAGGAAGCATTGTCCTGATGAGGACCATCTAAGTTCGAAATGCATAGACAGCTATCCCCCCTTGCTTCTGCTGGACTCCGCTAGACGGCCCTGATTGTCAGCCTTCTATTCATAGCTGAGGCTTTCAAAATGTTTATTTATTAAACATACCGTATATCTTTAGATATACAAAATTCACAAACATATTTGTTTACAGTTATGTCGAAGTTAAATTCTAATATATATATATATATAAAATATAATGTTTAGCGGACTGCACGACTGTGTCAGGTTTATTTTTTCTGAAAACGTTGTTGAATTACTTTGAATAAATCATGAATGAATATTACGTAATTTATCTACTAAATTTTGTAACTGTTGACTATACGTAAATATTCTTATATCTAAGTAATGTATAGCTTATCTTAAGATTCTCTGTTAGTGTCCGTTATATCATAACACTTGCCATTCACTATATCACATCGCTTATATAAACGTTCATATATTTGCATCGTTATATCATAACATTTATATTTCTGTCGCTAATTTTCTCCTTTTCCGTTTTCATAACATTTCGCTGTAATGCAGTTTATATATAATATCGTCTTTTTTAAATGTATCATTGATTACTTTACTGATTACAGAAGAGAGTGTAACACAGTCTCTCTTCAATTTCTGTGCATATTCTCAATTTAATTTTTATTTGACGTATCATATCTACATGGATATATATTTGTGTATAATATGAATATGCACACTACATATGCTAGCAGAAACCACCTGAAGGGTGGTTTTTCTGTTAGTGTATGTCGTCATCATCATCATCATCATCATCATCATCACCGTTTTACGTCCGTTCTTCCACGCTAACATGGGTTAGACGGGTTGTCCTGTTCTGTGCAGTGTCCAGTCGGCCGACCTTGTCTTGCTCATACAGGATCTGACTCTGGCTTGATTTCTATAGCTGGATGCCCTTCCTAACAACAACCTCATTTACAGTGGGTGATTTTTTTTTTTTCCATGGCGCCTACACGTCCATTTTACAGTGTGGGCTGGGTGCTTTTTTGCAGTGGCACCTACACGTCCATTTTACAGTGTGGGTTGGGTGCTTTTTTGCAGTGGCACGTCCACTTTACAGTGTGGGCTGGGTGCTTTTTTGCCGTGGCACCTCCACATCCACTTTACAGTGTGGGCTGGGTGCTTTTTTGCCGTGGCACCTCCATATCCACTTTACAGTGTGGGCTGGGTGCTTTTTTGCCGTGGCACCTCCACATCCACTTTACAGTGTGGGCTGGGTGCTTTTTTGCCGTGGTACCTCCACATCCACTTTACAGTGTGGGCTGGGTGCTTTTTTGCCGTGGCACCTCCACATCCACTTTACAGTGTGGGCTGGGTGCTTTTTTGCCGTGGTACCTCCACATCCACTTTACAGTGTGGGCTGGGTGCTTTTTTGCAGTGGCACGTCCACTTTACAGTGTGGGCTGGGTGCTTTTTTGCCGTGGCACCTACATGTCCACTTTAAAGTGTGGACTAGGTGATTTTTTTTTCCATGGCGCCTACACATCCACTTTACAGTGTGGGCTGGGTGCTTTTTTGCCGTGGCACCTACA
>OZ024763.1:20602693-20615193 GCA_964016885.1 Eledone cirrhosa | reverse complement strand
CTGGGTTTTTACTCTCAAAATGCATGGTGGTGCACTTGTCCACAGCTAGCTTGAGTTGCCAGTCTGAGATCCATTGTTGCATTGTGTCCAGGTCAGACTGCAAGCAAGATCTATAGTGTTCAGGATCTGTCCTTTTTATCTCAAGGTACAGCTTGATGTCGTCTGCTTACTTTAGTACCGTGGCATTCTTTAAGTTGGCATCTATGTCATTAATATATGCCACAAACAAAAGGGGGTCAAGAACAGATCCCTGTGGTACACCAGATGACATCTCATATGGTGAGGAATGCTGTCCCAGAACCGTGACTACCTCTCTTCGACTGAGAATGAAGGACTTCAACCAGTTAAAAAGATCATCCTTCACACCCATTGCAGAGAGTTTTGCCATAAGCCTTTTGTGTGGCACATAATTAAAAGCTTTAGCAAAGTCAAGGTAAACAACATCCACCCATGAGCCGCCATCAGTGATCCGGGTGATGTCCTCAAGAAACTCTATAAGTTGATCACAGCAGCTGGAGTTGGGGATAAATCCAAATTGTGAGGGCCGGATAAGACTGAGAGCTCCAGAAGTTCCAAAGTGTTTCTCTGACACAGGATTCCATCAGTTTGGCGATGCAACTAGTAAGACTGACTGGACGATAGTTCACAGGTGATGTGTGGTCACTCTTTTTGAACAGAAGAATGACACTGGCAGTTTTCCACTGTTCTGGAGTAGCACTGTTGTTCAGACAGAATTGGAAGAAGCGTGATAACTGGTGCAGAAGGAAGTACCCACTACATTTAAGAAGCAGGTACGTAACACCATCAAGACCAGGAGAGGCATGGTTGCGTTTATTTTTTAGGTGACGTCGCAGCATTGCAGGTGTAAATTCCATGGTTGTAATAGAGTCCGGTGTCATAGGTGGTGGAGATGGTACACTCTGGTCTTCATTAGTGAAAATGCCTGCATAGCATTCAGCAATGAGTTCTGCGCATTCCTTGGGGTCGTAAGTAACCTGGCTTGTGTGGGGATTGCGAAGAGGACCAACTGGAGAGTGAGGCCTCTGCTTTGAGTGAACATACTTCCAGAACACCTTACTGTCAGGGCTGGTTGCTATGCGCTGCTCAAATTGAAGCACTGCCTTTTTTGTCACAGGTGGTTGGACGATCTATTTCGCCTCTTCCTATTAATGTCTGATTTGTGAAGTTTGTACTCACGTTCAGCATTGCGCTGTTCTTTTCTGGCAAGACGGACTGCTGCAGTCTCCCAAATTGCACTTTTGGGATGTTTTTTCCGCTTGCGTGGCACCGATGCTGCACATGCTGTCCATATTGAGCTCAGGATGTTCTGGAGTACAGTGTTGACATCTCCAGAGTCGTAGAACTCAAGCCAGTTTGGCCGTTGCAACTCGGTGCAGTAACAGTTCCAGTCTGCTTTATTCCAGTCAAAGTGAGCAGTTTGGAGATGGTTGTGGTTCTTGTTACTGCCCATGAGGGATAGATTGGCAATGATCATAGCATGATCAGAGTCACCTGAAGGTTCCTCAGCAGTACAACTGATAACCACTTCAGGAGTAGTGGTGAAGAGTAGGTCCAAAGTGTTGTCACCTCTTGTTGGGGAGGTGACCACCTGGGACCAACTCGAGTCCAGCACTAGCTCAAGGAAGTCATTTGCACTTGGCGGCCAACGAAAGGTTTTCCAGTCAATCTCAGGGTGATTGAAGTCTCCTGCAATGAAAACATAAGTGGCTGTCTTCCTGGCAGCAGCTCTGAGGATATCACAAAGTTGAGTGTCCTGATGGTAATTTGGGGGACGGTAAACGACTCCATGTAGCAGTGTTGACATGGTCATACGTATATCGCAGAAAAAAACTTCCTGCTGTGATTGGTTCAAATCAGCACAAGGAATTGCCGACAGATTTGACCAAACGTAGACCATTACACCATCACCACGACGATTAATGCGGTCTTTACGAAACAGGTTGTAGCTAGTCATGCTGAAAATTCCATCACAGAGTAAGGGATGTGCCCAAGTTTCCGTGACTGTAATGAAGTCAGGGTTGATACTTTTGACGTAGGAGTAAAAAAAAAATGAATCTTATTGCATAGACTACGTGCATTCAAGGACAACAATTTGTACCTTGTTTCCAGTCTATGATTATGTGCAGGGGATGGCAGGTTGTTCTGATTTAGTTTCCCAGAGTTTTTTCAGTTTCTTTATTGTCAGTTGTTGTGGGTACAGTGTTTTCAGACCATATGTGTATGTATATATGTGTGTGTATGTACTTGTGTGTGTGTGTGTGCATGTGTATTTATTTTTCCTTTCCTTCTTCCTTTTCCAGCCTCACTTTCATATAGATTATATTTTTGTTTTTAAAATCCAATGTCAATAAATACACCAGGATTTTTTCATTCTGATGATTGAAAGCAAAATTTGTTTGCTTTTAAGAAACCACTGGTAAATGAAATAATTGCCTTATGTTGTTTATTACATAACTAATGGATATATGTATAAATAAATATATACCTGTATATATGTATAAATGTATATATGTATAAATATATATATATATATATATATATATATATATATACTACATGTATATATATACTACATGTATATATATATATACTACATGTATATATGTATATATATATATATATATACTACATGTATATATGTATATATATATATATATACTACATGTATATATGTATATATATATATATATATACTACATGTATATATGTATCTATATATATATATACTACATGTATATATGTATCTATATATATACTACATGTATGTATCTATATATATATATACTACATGTATATATCTATATATATATATATACTACATGTATATATGTATCTATATATATATATACTACATGTATATATGTATCTATATATATATATACTACATGTATATATGTATATATACTACATGTATATATGTATATATACTACATGTATATATGTATAAATATATATATATACATGTATATATGTATAAATATATATATGTATAAATATATATATGTATGAATATATATTTATTTGTGTGTATATATATATATATATATATATATATATATATATATATATATATATATATATATGAATATATATTTATTTGTATATATATATATATATATATAGCTTAATGTTTTATTTTATTTTTCTTATTAAATCTTTCCTATTAATTTATAGAAGAATAACTAGATAGGTGTTGAGTATACAAATCTGCTGCAGACATTTCACTGGTCAATATAGCATGTTTGGCTTGTTTGGGCTGGGGTGGAGGCTATATGCTTGGAGATATTTCTGGTGTTTACATTGGTTGTGTGTGGGTGCAATATGCCAATAAATGCAACAGAGACGTGGTCGCCGCAGAGTAATATAGAAACTACTTAATACAACAGCTTTAGCCTGTTGATGACTGTCACCCAGCCCCAAAACAGAAATTGCTGCAAATGGCATGTTGTTTTGCCGGGAGAGTTGAGGTATCGTTTTTGAAGGACATGTTTGATGTTTTTCTTTTAGCTTGTGCACGATATGGGTCTGGTGAGTGGAGTGGAGGGGTAGGGTAGGGTGGATGGTAGGTTTATGGATTGTGTTGGTTTGAGTTCGTGGATAGCATTTCTTTGATATAGATTTGTTTAGTAGTAAAAAACTCCCAGGAGAGCTGGACAACAGCAGGTCTTCAGAGAAGAATCCCCTGCCATCCTCAAGCAACTGTTGAGATTCAAGTTAACCCTTTAGCATTTACATTACTCTATATTTTCTATTGTATTTTCACGGTAAAGGCTTTATCTCACATAATATCAAATCTACAAGATTTTGATGTTATTTATTTTGAGAACAATACCTTAACATCAGTATGAGTAGCCGGTTACAGCCAGTTTGAACTGCAAGAGGTGAGAAAATTCTGGTCAGATACAGCCAGTTTAACCCTTTAACATTTACATTACTCTAAATTTACTATTATATTTTCAGAGTAAAGGCTTTACCTCTTATAATATTGAATCTATGAGATTTTGATATTATTTATTTTGAGAACAATACCATAACATAAGTATGTGTGGCCAGTTACAGCTGGTTTAAATGCTAAAGGGTTAAGGCATTTGATAATCTTAGTCATGTCTAACTCAGGTTTAACTAACTTATAATACCAAATTGATCAGAATATTCTGTCTAGGAAGAGATCTATTTATATCTTATATATTGATTAATCTTTAGCATGCTGTTATTTTATGAATTGCTTCCCTTGACATTGTATCATGAATTAAGGGGAAATTACTCTGTTGGTGACATGAGGCACCTAGAGCAACGGTCGTCAACCTTTCAGACCTCACAAACCATTAAATTCATAATTTTAAATCCCGTGCAACAGTAGTATGAATTTTTGAAAAAAGATTAATACATTTGTAAAATAATGAGAACTTCCGTTTTATTTAAACAATACTGAAGCGTACGTGTGTCATATTGTCAATAGATGATGCATGTGTAAAAATTCTTTCATCGATGTTAGTTCTTTATTGAAGGGAAACATTTTTTAGGGTTGTTATAAAATGTATTTTCACTGAATTTTATTTTTGTTTTAATAAAAATTGCAAATAATGTCCAAATTTTTCTGTGGGCCACCAAAATTTTCTCTTGGACCACTGGTTGGCAACTGCTGGCCTAGAGTACGCTGAAGGTTAAGAACACCAGTGAAAAAATGTTTATCCAATCCAGGAAAGATTCCATAGAAATACAATGGAACCTCAGTTCACAAACATAATTCGTTCCTGAAGGCTGTTCATCACCCAGAATGAAACTATTTCCTGTCCAGAGAGGAGTCTTGTCCTCTCAGTTGTTTCATGCCACAGAAACTGAGATAAGCACTAGACTGAGCAGATGTTAGACTTTTAGAGTGAAGGCCAAGGGTATGCAAAGGCTAGAGAGAAATGAATCGAGCGTTCCTTGTTGGGTGCGTGATGTGAATGTGCATGGACAGCAAAGTACGACTGAAATGAGAAAAACTGGGCATACAAGGAACCAGATATTAGTTGCTCTGGAGAGAAGGTTGCGCTTGTATGGCCATGTAATGTGTACAGATGATGACCGTTTGGTGAAGAAGTGCTGGGAGAGTTCCAAGTGGATGGAAGCCATTTAAGAGGAAGAACAAGAAGACCTGGGCAGTGATGGTAAAAACAGATTCCAAGAAAGTTAGTCTCATAAAGTCACAAATAGGATGATAACAAAGGAAGGATGTGGTACCAGAGAGGTAAATTATCGAACCTATGTTTGTATGGGGAAGAGAACTCCTCAACCACTCAGCTATGTCTACATCTAATCCGACTACTTTCTCAATTGGATTCATACCATCTTTATTTTTTGCTTCATTATAAGTCAACATTGCTATGAGTATTAAACAAAACAGCTCAATCCATCTATAAATGTAAATCATCATCATCATCATCGTTTAGCATCCATTTTTCTATGCTTGCATGGGTTAGACGGGTCGTTCACATTGGGAGACAAGTCTGGCCGCACCAAACCCATCTGACAGTGGAACCATAGTTTTGGGGTTGGTTATGCCGTACCTTGCTCTGACATGGACTGTAAAATTTGACCAGATATTTTACAGCTGGATGCCCTTCCTAACACCAACCACATTTACAGTGTGGAACTAGATGGCACCGTTATGGTAAAGGACAGGACAGGACAGTTGCCTATGCCGAACCCATCTCACAGCAGAACCATAGGTCTGGGGCCCAGTACTGGATGACACCATTATGAGGAGGGACAGGCCAGTTGGCTGCGCTGAACCCATCTCTCAATGGAACCATAGTTTTGGAGTCCGGTACTGGATGGCACCGATAAGCGAAGGGAGAATTGAAAATGATAAACATTGTCATTCTACTGAGGTTTTATATTTAGTACTTTCTATTTGACAGTTATTGCTGCTTCCATTTTCACCAACAGACTTGTATATATATATATATATATATATATATATATATATATTATAATAACAGATTAAAGTTTAAGCAAAGAATCACTGTTTTCACCCTTAACGGGATCTTCTGAAACTAAAAAAAAATCAATCTGTGGACTCAGAAGTAAATATTTTGAAAAACGTTGCAACCAAAGGAAAACAGGAAGACGATACTTTGGTTTGTGAAGACATTCTCTGGCAATGAACGGAGGAATAAAAGCAGGGATAATTACGCTGTGATGTGGAGTGAGGAGAACAATTTATGGTATAAATGGAATCATTAGACTAATATTTTATTTAATATATATATATATATATATATATATATATATATATATATATATATATATATGGAGGCACATGGCTTAGTGGTTAGAGCATTGGCCTTGCAACCGAAAGGTTGTGAGTTCAAGTCTCAGACCGGGTGATGTGTTGTTTCCTTGAGCAAGACACCTTTATTTCACATTGCTCCAGTTTACTCAGCTGTAGAAATGAGATGATAGGGACCCCAGTCCCTATCATTCCACTGTAAAGCGGACGTGTGTAGGCGCCACGGAAAAAAAGCACCCATCACTCACTGTAAATGAGGTTGGTGTTAGGAAGGGCATCCAGCTGTAGAAATTGAGCCAGTCAGTTCCCGTCCCACCCTTGCAAGCAGGGAAAAGCGGACGTAAAATGATGATGATATTTATATTCGTATGCATCTTTTTGTATCTACAATGTTTGTATGTGTATACATATATTTATATATATATGCATGTATATATATATGTGTGTGTGTGTCTGTATATTATATATGTATGTATATATTGTAAAAAATTAGTGCCCGACGGCTGAGCTCACACCTTGCCATCAAAATAGCATGAGTTCAGTCATTGAGCACAAAGTAATTGTCACATATATGATATATATACATGTGTGTGTGTATATATATATATATATATATATAAATGAATGAAAATACAATGTTGTCTCTGATTGAGACGTATAAAAAATATATATATATATAATATATGTATACACATACACACATGTTTATACCTGAATATTGTATAAAGAAAGCTACATTGGCGTCTGTTTATTGTTTAGCTTCCAGCCGAAGAACACAGCAGCTCTCACAGCAGCCATGAAAGCAGTAGTTCTCCTACATCTCCAGCACAACCAACAGACTATGATGTCGGCATGGATTCCTCTACTTCACATCCAGCTAAATGGACTGTAAGTAAAATTTTATTGCACTCTCCTTATTATTTTAGAAATTCAGTAAACTACTCTCGGGTCTCGAATAATTGCTCCTCCCCCAACCCCTCCTTCAGTATTTAAACTGGCCATATCCGCCCAGAATTCTCTCACCTCTTTTTGTTCAAACCGGCTGTAACCAGTTGCTCATACTGATGTTGAGGTATTGTTCTCAAAATAAATAATATCAAAATCTCATAGATTCAATATTGTGCGAGATAATTATGGGATAAAGCCTGTGAGAGAAAGCCTTTACTGTGAAGATACAATTATAAATATAGAGTAATGTGAATGCTAAAGGGTTTAAAAAAATATTTTCTACCACCCCTCTTCGACTATTGGGTCTTGAATAATTGTTCCTTCCCCCAATTCTCCCCCGCTATTAAAATTTTTTTCCACCAACCTACAACCACTCTCAGGTCTCAAATAATCGCTCCTCCCTCGCTATTAATTTTTCAGATTTTTTTTTCACGACCCCACCATGCTCTGGCTTATTGACCCTTCAGCATTTAAACTGGTTGTATCTGGCCAGAATTCTCTTACCTCCTGTTCTAACCGGTCATAACCGACTGACCGTACTAAAGTGTTTACTGTGAAAATACAATAGTAAATATAGAGTAATGTTATAGTTAAATTTTGCTTAACCATCTCCAGCGAAATTTGAATTTTAACTCTTTAGTATTTACATTACTTTATATATACTATTGTATTTTCATGGTAAAGGCTTTATCTAACATCTTTTAAAACCTCCATGCTTCCCGAGATTCGCCAACACTACACCTAATGTTCCCCCTCCATACACATACACACATGTATATCATGACTCATACACTATTCACTTTCCTGACATTTGTATATTATGCTATGTACTATACATGCACCTTTGACGAGTTGTAGTGCACCTGAGCACTTTACACAATAATTTCATTATTATTATCATTATTATTATTATTATTATAATATCTCACATAATATCGAATCTATGAGATTTTGATATTATTTATTTTGAGAACGATACCTTAACATTAGTATGAGCAACTGGTTATGATTCGTTAAAATTATTAATTATTTCATTATTAAGATATAGCAATTTAATGATTCTTATATAAAATTATGTTGGAAGATTTTAATTTAGACTGGAGAGCCAGGTTGGTAACTAAAGGGTTAAAATACATAGCTTGGTGATATAGAACCAGGAATGGTTTCAGGCAGTTTGATAGCAGAATATTTAGTATAGGTCATTACATAAAATTATGATGGAAAGTTTTTGAATTAATATAAACATTTAACCCTTTCATGGCCATTTTTCTAATGAAATACACTCTATTTCAATTAATTAATGAAGAATTTTGAGGGATTTATTCATCATCATCATCGTTTAACGTCCATCTTCCACGCTCGCATGGGTTTGGACGGGAGTTTTGCCACTTGAGGCAAGAGTGGTTGTCTTGCTCGCATAGGACTGTCTGGCGGGTTTTCTACGGCTGGATGCCCTTCCTAACACCAACCACATTTACAGTGTGGACTGGGAGGTTTTTACCGTGTTACCTACACGGCCACATTACAGCGTGGACTGTGTGTTTTTTTGTCGTGACACCTACACAACCTCATTTGTTTCGGGCTGGATGTTGTGGTACCAACATAACTTTACATTGAAAGGGGTGGTGTGGATGGGGTGGGGGTAGTGGGACGGGGGTGTATTTTGTTAGAGGTGCCTACTGACTGTAGTAGGTTTCACTTTGCACTTAGGTAAGGCGGGTCTTCTCTATTACTGTGTAGCGCCAAAGATCTCGGTCCACTGACATTGTCTTGGAGAGGTGTAAGTGTGTGAGGTCGGAATTTATCAAGTCGTCCCAGGTTTTTCTGGGTCTGCCTACTCCGTGGCTACCGTCTATTTTTATTGCCCTGCACTTTTTTATACAGCTGTCATCTTTCATGCGCATCACGTGACCATACCAATGTAGTCTTCTCTCGAGTAAACATCTGATCCCTCTTATTTCTAATTTCTCCCTTAGTTCATTTATGCTTTACCGTTCACGTATATTACTATTACACATCCAGCGGAGCATGCAAGCTTCGTTTCTCTCCAGTCTGCGTATATCCTCTGCACACAATGCCCAGGTCTCACTGCCATGTAACATTGCTGTTCGTATGCAGGCATCATACAGCCTGCCTTTCATTTTTAGAGAGAACCCTTTAGCGGCTAATAGTGGTATAAGCTCTCTGAACTTTTTCCATCCCATTCTGACTCTAGCTACTGTACTTTCAGAGCACCCTCCCCCACTGCTGATTTTGTCACCCAGGTAACTGAAGCTGTCCACTATTTCTATAGAACCATCTGTGCAATGGAATGAGTTAGTATTCTGTGGGCACTTGCTGCTACTTATTGCACCAGAGCACCAGTCACATATAAAATCTATATTCTTAGTTAGCTTACCTGTGATCCCACTACATCTTTTATGTACCCATACTTTGCATTTGGGACATAAAATGGAGTTTCTACCTACTCCTTTCCTACACACTGAGCATGGCCATTTCCCAGATGGGACCGGTGCCCTATTTTCCTTCCTACAAACTAGAACTTAAGTCTTAGACAAGTTAACTTTAAGGCCTTTTGATTCTAGGCCATGCTTCCATGTTTGGAATTCCTTCTCTAGTTCAGCCATTGATTTAGCTATGAGTGTTAGATCATCTGCATATAGGAGTTCCCATGGGCAGCCGGTCTTGAACTCCTCTGTTATAGCCTGAAGGGCAATAATAAATAGTAGGGGGCTAAGGACGGAGCCCTGATGAACACCAACTTTTACGCTAAACTCTTCACTATATTTGTTGTTAATTCTAACTTTGCTGACTGTTTCTTTATACATGGCTTGTATAGCTCTCACAAGCCATTCATCAACACCTAGTTTTCTAAGGGCCCACCAGATAATCGAGCGGGGTACTCTGTCAAAGGCTTTCTCCAAGTCAACAAAAGCTAAGTATAGGGGTTTACTTTTAGCTAGGTACTTCTGTAGTTGTCGTACAATGAAAAGAGCGTCTGTTGTACTTTTACCTGACACAAACCCGAACTGCATTTCGTCTAGATCAATTCGCTCTCTGATTAGTTGCGCTATTACTTTTTCTGTGACCTTCATGACCTGGTCAATTAATTTAATGCCTCTATAGTTACTCCTATCTAGGGCATCACCTTTACCCTTGTAGCAGTTAATGATGATGCTGCTGCACCAGTCCTTCGGAACGACCCCATTCTGTATGACTTGGTTTACTATCTGGGTGACCACAGTGTGTCTCACCGTTCCAGATGCTTTCAGCATTTCGGCAACTATTTCCGAAGGCCTGGCCGCCTTGCCCGTCTTTGATCGCCTTACTTATTATACTACCTTCAACTTGCACTGCTATTGGGTCGATGTGGGGGAGACTGTCTTTCTCCCAATTATTCTCCTCATTTAGTAGCCTTTCGTAGTGACACTTCCAAGCTACCTTCTTATCAGCGTCAGTGATGGCAAGTACACCATCATCATTATTATAATTATTAATTATTGCGTTGTATCACAGAACCAGGAATGGTTTGATATCAACAGAGTTAACATTTTGAACTGTCAAATGGTGGTGGATTGACAGAATTGGGCACCATGCTTTGCACCATAGAGTTACAATATATATATATAATATGCAAAACGAGAATCAGTGATGCATTGGAACACAATTTATTACGTATTACAATTGTTTCTCCGGCGAACAGCTTGAGGTGTGATCTGTTTGTGGATAGAACCTGACTCTGGATTCGCAAGTTCCTCAGATACGTCTAGTGGTTTCGAAGCAAGTCCTCCTTTTGTTGGACTCCAACCCTTCGAATTTCTATCATCTGCCATCATCCTGTTTGTGCGGCCCGTCGATTGATTAATAGTTCGAGACGTCATCTGTGTGTTTGACCATTCAAAACTGCCCACTGACCATTTCCGTTCAGGCGTGAGTTGTCACTCTCCTTAATTCTGTCGCCAGAAATTACTGCTATGTCGTCGAGGTGTTATGAACTGCCTTGCCATTCTGTGGCTTGCCCGTCGCCTGACATGTATACACCCACACATATACAGAGTGCTCAACCGGCATACCACCTATGGAGGCATCCAAGCAACCATACTATATATATATATATGCTACCACTGCTAGCTGCAAAAGGCTTCTCCCTCAGAATGAAAGGCAGACTGTATGATGCGTGTATCTGAACAGTAATGTTACATGGTAGTGAGACCTGGGCGCTGAAGGTGGAAGACTTACGTAGATTAGAGAGAAACGAAGCCTGCATGCTCTGATGGATGTGTAATAGTAATATATGCGAACGGCAAAGCATAAATGAATTGAGAGAGAGACTGAGCATAAGAGGAATCAAATGTTGTGTGCAGGAGAGGCGGTTGCGTTGGTATGGATATGTGATCCGTATGAAGGATGACAGCTGCATAAAAAGGTGCAGAGCACTAGAAGTCGATGGAAACCGCGGTGTGGGGAGACCCAAGATGACCTGGGATGAGGTGATAAAAGCCGACCTTACCCAATTACACTTCTCAAAGGCGATGACACACGACCGTGACCTCTGGCGTCACGCAGTAATACAGAGTACCCGACCTCCCATGGGTACAAGCTGAAGCATATAAACAATATGCCCCCACACCCTCCCACTGCAAGGTGGTCGTGGAGGTGCCACGGCAAAAAGCACCCAGCCCACACTGTAAACGTGTAGGCGCCACGCCACGAAAAAGCACCCAGCACTCACTGTAAATGAGGTTGGTGTTAGGAAGAGCATCCAGCTGTAGAAATCAAGCCAAATCAGTTCCTGCATGAGCAAGGCATGGTCAGCCGACCAGACACTGCCCACAACAGGACAACCCGTCTAACCCATGCTAGCGTGGAAGAACAGACGTAAAACGGTGATGATGATGATGATAATATCCCCACCCCCACTCTCAAGCATGAAACTAAAAACAATATCATTTGTACTGTCTCTGTTTTTTGTTCTCTGTTCATTTATTAAACTATATATATATATATATATTTCTAGGGTGGGTAAAATTCCCGAGATCCATGGACGAGTTCTCTCCAGCGGTCTCTGTCCCTCATTATCGCTGCCATGTCCTGCCTCTCCAACAGACCAGTGTCTGTCCTTAGGGCATCAACATATGTTAACCTTGGTCTTCCTCTTCCAGTGTGTCCATGTAGGGGCTCCCGCAGGAGCACTGAGTGCAATGTCAACTCTGGATGTCGGTGAGCATGTCCAGCCAACCTCAGTCTCCTCTGT
>OZ024763.1:20527693-20597693 GCA_964016885.1 Eledone cirrhosa | reverse complement strand
AAGTTTTTCATCCTCAGTGTATACTGATTAATGTTCAGAGCCATCCTCAGCATTCTCGTGTAGGACCCATCCACCATCTGAGTGAGTCTCTTGGTCAGTGTCCAAGTCTCAGACCCACACAGCAATGAAGAGGCGGACCTTCAGGTCTCTACGAAGGTCCGACTTCCACACCGATCCCAAGCTGTGACACGCCGCCCAGGCCTTGCTCTTGCTCTCAACCACATCATCTTCCGTATTCCCAATCTTTGCTCCCAAATACAGGAAGTCCTCAACCAATTCCAACGGCTTCCCGCCTACATTAGTGATCCCCTCTGGCTTCTCAACATTAGGTAGGGAGATACATTGGCTCCCTACCTTTTTATCATCGTAGTGGACTATTGTATGCGCCTTGCACTGGAGAAACACCAGGACTCTGGCTTTACTGTAGCACCGGCTCAGAGCAGGAGAGTTGGGGCGAAAAAGGTATCGGATGCTGAATTTGCCGACGACATAGTTTTGGTGACAAATACAGTGAAGGAGGCAGAGGATTTGATGCGGGAGGTTGAGACTGTGTCGATGAGTGTGGGGCTGAGAATGAATGAGACTAAAACAAAATATATATATATATATTATATTATATATAATATATACTGTTGGAGTGAGGGACCTCTAGTTTTTGTTAGGACATCATTCTAGGAGAAGGAAAACTCTGATGTAAAACCTGTGATTCAATGCTTTTTGTCGTGTCACCTACATGACCACTTTACAGTGTGGGCTGGGTGCTTTTTGCCGTGACTCCTGCATGACCAATTTACAGTGTGGACTGGGGAGTTTTTGTCGTGACACCTAGACGACCACTTTTCAGTATATATTAACATTTAACTGTAACATTTTTTTCTCTTCTTCAGGTTCAGAAAGTCTTTGATTTCATTAAATCAATGCCAGGCTGTACAGCGTACGCTGAAGAATTTCGCTCTCAAGAAATTGATGGGCAAGCTCTGCTTCTTCTGAAAGAGGATCACTTGATGACTGCCATGAACATGAAACTAGGACCAGCATTGAAAATCTGTGCCAGGATTAATTCTTTGAAAGACAACTTTTGAGGGGAAACCAAAAAAAAAAAGGAAGCAATAATTATATTAATAATAATAATAATTATAACAAAGGTGAACATTTCTTTTTAAAGCCCCCTCACCCATCCATCTCCATCTATCCCTGTCCCCTTCCTTAAAAAAAAATATAAAACCCACCTCAGACTACTACTCAAAATTGTATGTGAATTCAAATTTTGACATAAAAAAAGAGGGAGAAAAGACAAAAAATATTAATAATAAAATTTCATTTGAACCCCCACCCGTCATCCTCTCACCCTCCTCAAAAAAATACCCCCCCCCCCCGACTACTCAAAAGTTTGTGACTTAAAATTTTGAAGAAAAAATAAATGAGAAAAAACAATAACAATAATAATATTAATAATAGAATTTCATTTACAAACCCATCATCCTCCATACCCCCTTTACTTCCCAAAAGACCCTCTTCACCACTAAAAAAGACCCTCCTCGCCCCAAAAAGAACCTCTTACCCCTGAAAAAGACCCTCTTGTTACCCAAAAAAAGTCTCTCTTTGCCCGCCCAAAAAAGACTTTCTTCGCCCCCAAAAAGACCTTCTTCCCTCCAAAAAGACCCCCCCCCCCCCAAGGTCTTCCTTGCTCCCCAAAAGACCCCCCCCCCCAAGTTTTCCTTGCCCCTCAAAAGACCTCCTCCAAGACCTTTTTCGTCCCCCAAAAAGAACCTCATTGCCCCCAAAATGACCCCCTTATTTCTCGCCCAAAAAGACCTTCCTCCCTCCCAAAAAAGACCTTCATCGCTTCAAAAAAGACCTTCTCCTCCCAAAAGACCCTTTTCTTCCCCCACAAAAAAGACCTTCATGGCTTCATTGCCCCCCAAAAAGACTCTCTTTCCCCCAAAAGACCCTTCTGCCCTTCCAAAAGACCTTCCCCCCCCAAAAAGAGACCCTCTTCCCCTAAAAAAAACACCAAAAGTTTTATGTGACTTTAAATTTTAACCCCAAAAAACATAAGAAAGAAAGAAAATCGTTTTTTTACCAGATTTTTTTTAAATTCAACGAACTGTTTCATTCATCTCAAAACAAACAGTATTGCATCATTTGCTAACCTGAACCCAACTGCACACCACTGCGCTGCATTGCATTTCTGTCAGAACTATTTAAATAATGCATTAATCGTTGAAACCCTTATTGTCATGTACACCACCGGTACCTGCAGTAATGCAGGTACTGGGGATTATTGTTATATATATATATATATATATATATATATATATATATCACATACATAAAAGTATATATATATATATATATATATATATATATATATATATATACATAACTCACATACATATAAGTATATATACATATATATATATATATATATTATATATATATTATATATATATCATTTATATATATGTATATGTGTATATTTATATATATATATATATATTATATATATATCATTTATATATATGTATATGTGTATATTTATATATATATATATATATATATATATTTATATATATATATATATATATACATAACTCACATATAAGTATATATATATATATATATATATATATATTTATATATATATATATATATATACATAACTCACATACATATAAGTATATATATATATATATATATATATTATATATATATCATTTATATATATGTATATGTGTATATATATATATATATATATATATATATATATATATATTATATAATTTATATATATATATATATATATTATATATATATCATTTATATATATATATATATATATATTATATATATATCATTTATATATATATATATATATATATATTATATATATATCATTTATATATATGTATATGTGTATATTTATATATATATATATGGTTAGTATGTGCATATTTGTCCGTATGTGTGTATGTGTAAACATATATACGCACACATACATTTATATATATATATACACATATATCATATACCCATAAGTACATATATATATATGTATATGTATAGTTTCTGATATCAATCATAATGACCATAATAGGAATAATGATGATAATATCTTAGTTTTGTTAAAATAACACCATCCTCTTCCTTATTGTACTGCCAGCATTTCAGTTTTTGTAATTACCAGATTTAACCTGTTGAAGAAAGAAGGAAAGAAAGAAAGAAAGTACCTTAACCCTTTAGCATTTACATTACTCTATATTTACTATTGTATTTTTGTGGTAAAGGCTTTTTTACCTCACATAATATCGAATCTATGAGATTTTGATATTATTCATTTTGAGAACAATACCTTAATGTCAGTATGAGCGGCTGGTTACAGCCGGTTTGAACAGAAAGAGGTGAGAGAGTTCTGGTCAAATATATCCGGTTTAACTCTTTAGCATTTACATTACTCTATATTTACTATTGTATTTTTGTGTTTAAGGCTTTATCTCTCATAATATTGAATCTATACGATTTTGATATTATTTATTTCGAGAACAATACCTTAACATCAGTATGAGCAGCCGGTTTGAACAGAAAGAATTGAGAGAATTCTGGCTGGTTTAACCCTTTAGCATTTACATTAATCTACATTTATTATTATATTTTCATGGTAAGGCTTTACCTCACATAGTATTGAATCTATGAGATTTTGATATTCATTTTTAGAACAATACCTTAACATCAGTATAAATGGCAAGTTACAACCGGTTTGAACAGAAAGAGGTGAGAGACTTCTGGCCGGATATATCCAGTTTAAATGCTAAAGGGTTAAAGTGATGTTTTCAGTGTGTGATTGTGAATCTGTGTGTGTGTGTGTGCATATATGTGACTGTGAATCTTTGTATGTGTGTGACTGTAGGTGTAGATGTGAATCTGTGTGTATGTGAATCTATGTTTATGTGTGACTGTATGTGTGTATGTGAATCTATGTTTATGTGTGACTGTGTATATGTGAATCTGTGTATGTGAATCTGTATGTTTATGTTTGACTGTATGTGTATATGTCAATGTGTGTATGTGCCACTCTGTATGTGTTTATGTATTACGGGGAATCTATGTATGTGTGACTGAATCAGTATGTGTATATATGTGTGATTCCTTTTTCTCTCTCTCCTCTACTCTCCTCCTCTCTCTCCTCTACTCTCCTCCTCTCTCTTCTCTGTTTCCTCTCTCTCTCTCTCTCTCTCTCTCTCTCTCTCTCTCTCTCTCTCTCTCTCTCCTCATCTTACTTCCTCTCCTCACACTTACCCTCCTCCTTTCTGTAGTGTTGTTTTGTTTGTCTGTCTGACTGTTTTGTTTTGTTTTTTTAAATTACCCCCCCCCCCCCCACCCCCTCCGATGTATTTGTCACCAATTGATAGTTAAACAGACAGCAATGAAGACAGGGTTAAAATAATATCTTCAAACTTTAATTTATATCTGCCTTCCTTTGGTAACCCCCCCCCCCCCCCCCCCTTAAAAAAACTACCACAATGGATATATTGGGTCAAGTATGAAATTTGTAGCGAGGCATATGGTCATATGTATTTTTTCTACAAATTTCATACTTGACTCAATATATTAACTATATATCAACTATGAAATAGTCGAGTAGTTGTAGAGAGTAGAGTGGGGGAGGGGGGAATAGGGAACACTTCTAGGGAAACAACTCAAGTATTTGCTGTATGTCGGATAAATTCCTGTTCGCTCCTCTAGGCTATTTTCCTATCTTCTAAGCTATTTCCCCACCATCTAGGCTATTTTCCCACCATTTAAGCTATTTTCCCACCATCTAGGCTATTTGCCCACCATCTAAGCTATTTTCTCATCTTCTAGGCTATTTGCCCATCTTCTAGGCTATTTTCCCATCTTCTAGGCTATTTCCCCACCATCTAGGCTATTTTCCCACCTTCTAAGCTATTTTCTCATCTTCTAAGCTATTTTCTCATCTTCTAGGCTATTTTCCCATCATCTAGGCTATTTTCCCATCATCTAGGCTATTTGCCCATCTTCTAGGCTATTTGCCCATCTTCTAGGCTATTTGCCCATCTTCTAGGCTATTTTCCCATCTTCTAGGCTATTTTCCCATCTTCTAGGCTATTTGCCCATCTTCTAGGCTATTTTCCCATCATCTAGGCTATTCTCCCATCTTCTAGGCTATTTTCCCATCTTCTAGGCTATTCTCCCATCATCTAGGCTATTTTCCCATCTTCTAAGCTATTTTCTCATCTTCTAAGCTATTTTCCCATCTTCTAAGCTATTTTCTCATCTTCTAAGCTATTTTCTCATCTTCTAAGCTATTTTCTCATCTTCTAAGCTATTTTCCCATCTTCTAAGCTATTTTCCCATCTTCTAGGCTATTCTCCCATCATCTAGGCTATTCTCCCATCATCTAGGCTATTCTCCCATCATCTAGGCTATTCTCCCATCTTCTAGGCTATTTGCCCATCATCTAGGCTATTTGCCCATCTTCTAGGCTATTTTCCCATCATCTAGGCTATTTCCCTATCACTTAGGCTATTTTCCCATCTTCTAGGCTATTTCACCTCATCTACCTGACTATTTTATGTAATATATGGGAGGTGAACAGGGGACACTTCCAGAAAAACAACCCAAGCATTAGCCCTATGTCAGATAACTTCCTTCTCATCCACCATTTTCCCATCATCTTGGCTATTTCTCCATCATCTAGGCTATTATCCCACTGTCTAGGCTATTTTCCTATCATCTAGGCTATTTCACCTGATTTACCTTACTATTTTGTAGTGAATATATGTAAGAAATGCATTGTTGCAGCTTTGCATAAGCAAAAAAGGAGCAAATAGATTTTAAAGCTGTTCAATGTCTTTATAAATCTATTTGCCTTTCTTAGGAAAACAAAACTTTACACAATACATATATTAACTATAAAATAAGTGTGTAATTGGAGAGGAAGATTGTTTCCTGTAAGTGTCCCCTTGCAGGAAACAATCCATGAATATTTGCCGTATGTTGGAAAACTTCCTTCCTGTCCATCATTTTCCCATCTTCTAGAGTATTTTTACTTACTTGACTATTTTATAGTTAATATATCTAATGTATACATTGTTGCAGCTTTGCATAAGAAAAGTCAAATAGATTTTAAAGTTTCCCATTGTCTTTATAAATGTATTGGTTTATCTATCAATTATAATTATGTTTAATTATTAATTATTTTTATTTTGTTTGTAACCCTTTAGCACTTACATTACTCTGTATTTACTATTATATTTTCATGGTAAAGGCATTACTTCACTTAATATCTCACATAACATTTACATTACTCTGTATTTACTATTGTATTTTCATGGTAAAGGCTTTATCTCACATAATATCGAATCTACGAGATTTTGAGATTATTTATGTTGAGAACAATACCTTAACATCAGTATGAGTGGCCAGTTACAGCTGGTTTGAACAGAAAGATGTGAGAGAATTCTAGCTGGATACTGTCAGTTTAACCCTTTAGCATTTATATTACTCTATTACATACCCTTATATTTTCATGGTAAAGGCTTTACCACACATAATATCGAATCTATGAGATTTTGATATTATTCATTTTGAGATCAATACCTTAACATCAGTATGAGCGGCCAGTTACAACCGGTTTGAACAGAAAGAGGTGAGAGAGGCCGGTTTAAATGCTAAAGGGTTAAGGGAAAAATAATTAGAGAGAAAAAAACAGAAAATTTCAAATTATTTCACTGGACTTCTTTAATTTTTCCTGTTTTATTTTATGTTGTTTTTTTTTATTTGAAAAGAAACAAGAGGCAGGCTTGTACTAGTATGGATTAGTTTCCCCTCTCTAAAGAAAATGTGTAAATTTGTTTTGAATGTTTTAAACCATTAGACAAACAGGTTGGCCTGTGTTGAATCCACTTGAGAATAGAACGGATGGAAAAGGAAGAAGAAGTATTAAGTAATTATGAAATATAATAAAATAAAAACTGAATTTAAATAAAATGAATAAAACAACAGTGTTCAAAGAATATAAAATTATTATTATTATTTTTTGGTTTGTTAATTTGAAGCTTTTGTATCTATATAAAAATTTGAGCGACTTTTGAAAAAAGTTCTAGTGTCTGTCTCGAGTCCGGAAGCTCATCAAACCAGTGCTTATCCTGGTTTCTGTGGCATTGACTGAGTACATGCCCCCTTTCCCCACCAGACGACACCAATGCTTCATCACAGAGTTAAAGTTTGTTTCAAGCCTTAAGGTTCATCAGTGCTTACCCTGGTTTCTATAACATTAACCGACTGAGTACATAACCCCCTTGCCCCTGGACAGGACACCAATGCCTCATCACAGGGTTAAAGTCTGTGTCAGGCCCTGAAGTTCATCAGGCTGGTTCTTATCCGAGGTTTCGTGGGGTTAAGCGACTGTGAATACAAGACTCCCTACCCCAGGACAGGACACCAATTTACAATCTTAGGGTTAAAGTTTGTCTCAAGCTTTGAGGCTCATTGGTCAAATGTTTATCCCAGCTTCTGTAACATTAACCCTTTAGCATTTACATTACTCTGTATATACTATTGTAGTTTTGTGTTAAAGACTTTATCTTACATAATTATCTCGCATAATGTCGAATCTATGAGATTTTGATGTTATTTATTTTGAGAACAATACCTTAACATCAGTATGAGCAGCCATTTATGGCCAGTTTTAACAGAAAGAGGTGAGATAATTCTGGCCAGATATGGCCAGTTTAAATGCAAAATGGTTAAGAGACAGAGTAAATGATCTGGACACCAGACCATCACGGTTAAAGTCTGTCTCGACCCCGAAGGCTCATCATGCCGGCATTAATCCCAGTTTCAGGAGCAATAAGTGACGGAGAGTATAAGACTCTGCCCTGGACAGGGTACCAATCCATCACAGGGTTAAAGTCCCTCTCAAGCCCAAAGCTCATCAGTCAAGTGCTTATCCAAGTTTCCATAGTGTTAAGTGACTGAGGGTACAAGAATCCCCACTAGACAGGTCACCAGTCAAGCACAGAGTCAACAGGCCAGTACATATCCCAGTTTATGTGATGTGAAGTGACAGAGGACAGGATGCCAGTCCATCACAGTGTTAAAACCCCCACCTATTGCCGATACTCATTTTCAGCTGAGTATACTGGAGCAATGTGAAATGAAGTGTTTTGCTCAAGGAAACAACACATCACCCAGACCAGGAATCAAACCGACGACATTATGGTTGTCAGTCCAACACTTTTTCCACTGGAGCAATGGGAAATGAAGTGTTTTGCTCAAGAACACAACACACAACCCAGTCCAGGAATCAAACCCACGACATTATGATCATAAGTCCAACACTTTTACCACTGGATCAATGGGAAATGAAGTGTTTTGCTCAAGAACACAACACACAATCCAGTCCAGGAGTCAAACCCAACACATTCTGATCGTCAGGCCAACACTTTTACCACTGGATCAATGGGAAATGAAGTGTTTTGCTCAAGAACACAACACACAACCCAGTCCAGGAGTCAAACCCACGACATTATGATCGTCAGGCCAACACTTTTACCACTGGAGCAATGGGAAATGAAGTGTTTTGCTCAAGAACACAACACACAATCCAGTCCAGGAGTCAAACCCACCACATTCTGATCGTCAGTCCAACACTTTTACCACTGGAGCAATGGGAAATGAAGTGTTTTGCTCAAGAACACAACACACAACCCAGTCCAGGAATCAAACCCACGACATTATGATCATCAGTCCAACACTTTTACCACTGGATCAATGGGAAATGAAGTGTTTTGCTCAAGAACACAACACACAACCCAGTCCAGGAATCAAACCCACAACATTATGATCGTCAGTCCAACACTTTTACCACTGGAGCAATGGGAAATGAAGTGTTTTGCTCAAGAACACAACACACAACCCAGTCCAGGAATCAAACCCACGACATTATGATCGTCAGTCCAACACTTTTACCACTGGATCTATGGGAAATGAAGTGTTTTGCTCAAGAACACAACACACAACCCAGATCAGGAATCAAACCCACATTATGATCATAAGTCTAACACTTTTACCACTGGATCAATGGGAAATGAAGTGTTTTGCTCAAGAACACAACACACAACCCAGTCCAGGAATCAAACCCACGACATTATGATCGTCAGTCCAACACTTTTACCACTGGAGCAATGGGAAATGAAGTGTTTTGCTCAAGAACACAACACACAACCCAGTCCAGGAATCAAACCCACGACATTATGATCGTCAGTCCAACACTTTTACCACTGGAGCAATGGGAAATGAAGTGTTTTGCTCAAGAACACAACACACAACCCAGTCCAGGAGTGAAACCTACGACATTATGATCGTCAGGCCAACACTTTTACCACTGGAGCAATGGGAAATGAAGTGTTTTGCTCAAGAACACAACACACAACCCAGTCCAGGAGTCAAACCCACGACATTATGATCGTCAGGCCAACACTTTTACCACTGGAGCAATGGGAAATGAAGTGTTTTGCTCAAGAACACAACACACAACCCAGTCCAGGAGTCAAACCCACGACATTATGATCGTCAGGCCAACACTTTTACCACTGGAGCAATGGGAAATGAAGTGTTTTGCTCAAGAACACAACACACAACCCAGTCCAGGAATCAAACCCACGACATTATGATCGTCAGGCCAACACTTTTACCACTGGAGCAATGGGAAATGAAGTGTTTTGCTCAAGAACACAACACACAACCCAGTCCAGGAATCAAACCCACGACATTATGATCGTCAGTCCAACACTTTTACCACTGGATCTATGGGAAATGAAGTGTTTTGCTCAAGAACACAACACACAACCCAGATCAGGAATCAAACCCACATTATGATCATAAGTCTAACACTTTTACCACTGGATCAATGGGAAATGAAGTGTTTTGCTCAAGAACACAACACACAACCCAGTCCAGGAATCAAACCCACGACATTATGATCGTCAGTCCAACACTTTTACCACTGGAGCAATGGGAAATGAAGTGTTTTGCTCAAGAACACAACACACAACCCAGTCCAGGAATCAAACCCACGACATTATGATCGTCAGTCCAACACTTTTACCACTGGAGCAATGGGAAATGAAGTGTTTTGCTCAAGAACACAACACACAACCCAGTCCAGGAGTGAAACCTACGACATTATGATCGTCAGGCCAACACTTTTACCACTGGAGCAATGGGAAATGAAGTGTTTTGCTCAAGAACACAACACACAACCCAGTCCAGGAGTCAAACCCACGACATTATGATCGTCAGGCCAACACTTTTACCACTGGAGCAATGGGAAATGAAGTGTTTTGCTCAAGAACACAACACACAACCCAGTCCAGGAGTCAAACCCACGACATTATGATCGTCAGGCCAACACTTTTACCACTGGAGCAATGGGAAATGAAGTGTTTTGCTCAAGAACACAACACACAACCCAGTCCAGGAGTCAAACCCACGACATTATGATCGTCAGGCCAACACTTTTACCACTGGAGCAATGGGAAATGAAGTGTTTTGCTCAAGAACACAACACACAACCCAGATCAGGAGTCAAACCCAACACATTCTGATCGTAAGTCCAACACTTTTACCACTGGATCAATGGGAAATGAAGTGTTTTGCTCAAGAACACAACACACAATCCAGTCCAGGAGTCAAACCCAACACATTCTGATCGTCAGGCCAACACTTTTACCACTGGATCAATGGGAAATGAAGTGTTTTGCTCAAGAACACAACACACAACCCAGTCCAGGAGTCAAACCCACGACATTATGATCGTCAGGCCAACACTTTTACCACTGGAGCAATGGGAAATGAAGTGTTTTGCTCAAGAACACAACACACAATCCAGTCCAGGAGTCAAACCCACCACATTCTGATCGTCAGTCCAACACTTTTACCACTGGAGCAATGGGAAATGAAGTGTTTTGCTCAAGAACACAACACACAACCCAGTCCAGGAATCAAACCCACGACATTATGATCATCAGTCCAACACTTTTACCACTGGATCAATGGGAAATGAAGTGTTTTGCTCAAGAACACAACACACAACCCAGTCCAGGAATCAAACCCACAACATTATGATCGTCAGTCCAACACTTTTACCACTGGAGCAATGGGAAATGAAGTGTTTTGCTCAAGAACACAACACACAACCCAGTCCAGGAATCAAACCCACGACATTATGATCGTCAGTCCAACACTTTTACCACTGGATCTATGGGAAATGAAGTGTTTTGCTCAAGAACACAACACACAACCCAGATCAGGAATCAAACCCACATTATGATCATAAGTCTAACACTTTTACCACTGGATCAATGGGAAATGAAGTGTTTTGCTCAAGAACACAACACACAACCCAGTCCAGGAATCAAACCCACGACATTATGATCGTCAGTCCAACACTTTTACCACTGGAGCAATGGGAAATGAAGTGTTTTGCTCAAGAACACAACACACAACCCAGTCCAGGAATCAAACCCACGACATTATGATCGTCAGTCCAACACTTTTACCACTGGAGCAATGGGAAATGAAGTGTTTTGCTCAAGAACACAACACACAACCCAGTCCAGGAGTGAAACCTACGACATTATGATCGTCAGGCCAACACTTTTACCACTGGAGCAATGGGAAATGAAGTGTTTTGCTCAAGAACACAACACACAACCCAGTCCAGGAGTCAAACCCACGACATTATGATCGTCAGGCCAACACTTTTACCACTGGAGCAATGGGAAATGAAGTGTTTTGCTCAAGAACACAACACACAACCCAGTCCAGGAGTCAAACCCACGACATTATGATCGTCAGGCCAACACTTTTACCACTGGAGCAATGGGAAATGAAGTGTTTTGCTCAAGAACACAACACACAACCCAGTCCAGGAATCAAACCCACGACATTATGATCGTCAGTCCAACACTTTTACCACTGGAGCAATGGGAAATGAAGTGTTTTGCTCAAGAACACAACACACAACCCAGTCCAGGAATCAAACCCACGACATTATGATCGTCAGTCCAACACTTTTACCACTGGAGCAATGGGAAATGAAGTGTTTTGCTCAAGAACACAACACACAACCCAGTCCAGGAGTGAAACCTACGACATTATGATCGTCAGGCCAACACTTTTACCACTGGAGCAATGGGAAATGAAGTGTTTTGCTCAAGAACACAACACACAACCCAGTCCAGGAGTCAAACCCACGACATTATGATCGTCAGGCCAACACTTTTACCACTGGAGCAATGGGAAATGAAGTGTTTTGCTCAAGAACACAACACACAACCCAGTCCAGGAGTCAAACCCACGACATTATGATCGTCAGGCCAACACTTTTACCACTGGAGCAATGGGAAATGAAGTGTTTTGCTCAAGAACACAACACACAACCCAGTCCAGGAATCAAACCCACGACATTATGATCGTCAGTCCAACACTTTTACCACTGGAGCAATGGGAAATGAAGTGTTTTGCTCAAGAACACAACACACAACCCAGTCCAGGAATCAAACCCACGACATTATGATCGTCAGTCCAACACTTTTACCACTGGAGCAATGGGAAATGAAGTGTTTTGCTCAAGAACACAACACACAACCCAGTCCAGGAGTGAAACCTACGACATTATGATCGTCAGGCCAACACTTTTACCACTGGAGCAATGGGAAATGAAGTGTTTTGCTCAAGAACACAACACACAACCCAGTCCAGGAGTCAAACCCACGACATTATGATCGTCAGGCCAACACTTTTACCACTGGAGCAATGGGAAATGAAGTGTTTTGCTCAAGAACACAACACACAACCCAGTCCAGGAGTCAAACCCACGACATTATGATCGTCAGGCCAACACTTTTACCACTGGAGCAATGGGAAATGAAGTGTTTTGCTCAAGAACACAACACACAACCCAGTCCAGGAATCAAACCCACGACATTATGATCGTCAGTCCAACACTTTTACCACTGGAGCAATGGGAAATGAAGTGTTTTGCTCAAGAACACAACACACAACCCAGTCCAGGAATCAAACCCACGACATTATGATCGTCAGTCCAACACTTTTACCACTGGATCTATGGGAAATGAAGTGTTTTGCTCAAGAACACAACACACAACCCAGATCAGGAATCAAACCCACATTATGATCATAAGTCTAACACTTTTACCACTGGATCAATGGGAAATGAAGTGTTTTGCTCAAGAACACAACACACAACCCAGTCCAGGAATCAAACCCACGACATTATGATCGTCAGTCCAACACTTTTACCACTGGAGCAATGGGAAATGAAGTGTTTTGCTCAAGAACACAACACACAACCCAGTCCAGGAATCAAACCCACGACATTATGATCGTCAGTCCAACACTTTTACCACTGGAGCAATGGGAAATGAAGTGTTTTGCTCAAGAACACAACACACAACCCAGTCCAGGAGTGAAACCTACGACATTATGATCGTCAGGCCAACACTTTTACCACTGGAGCAATGGGAAATGAAGTGTTTTGCTCAAGAACACAACACACAACCCAGTCCAGGAGTCAAACCCACGACATTATGATCGTCAGGCCAACACTTTTACCACTGGAGCAATGGGAAATGAAGTGTTTTGCTCAAGAACACAACACACAACCCAGTCCAGGAGTCAAACCCACGACATTATGATCGTCAGGCCAACACTTTTACCACTGGAGCAATGGGAAATGAAGTGTTTTGCTCAAGAACACAACACACAACCCAGTCCAGGAGTCAAACCCACGACATTATGATCGTCAGGCCAACACTTTTACCACTGGAGCAATGGGAAATGAAGTGTTTTGCTCAAGAACACAACACACAACCCAGATCAGGAGTCAAACCCAACACATTCTGATCGTAAGTCCAACACTTTTACCACTGGATCAATGGGAAATGAAGTGTTTTGCTCAAGAACACAACACACAATCCAGTCCAGGAGTCAAACCCAACACATTCTGATCGTCAGGCCAACACTTTTACCACTGGATCAATGGGAAATGAAGTGTTTTGCTCAAGAACACAACACACAACCCAGTCCAGGAGTCAAACCCACGACATTATGATCGTCAGGCCAACACTTTTACCACTGGAGCAATGGGAAATGAAGTGTTTTGCTCAAGAACACAACACACAATCCAGTCCAGGAGTCAAACCCACCACATTCTGATCGTCAGTCCAACACTTTTACCACTGGAGCAATGGGAAATGAAGTGTTTTGCTCAAGAACACAACACACAACCCAGTCCAGGAATCAAACCCACGACATTATGATCATCAGTCCAACACTTTTACCACTGGATCAATGGGAAATGAAGTGTTTTGCTCAAGAACACAACACACAACCCAGTCCAGGAATCAAACCCACAACATTATGATCGTCAGTCCAACACTTTTACCACTGGAGCAATGGGAAATGAAGTGTTTTGCTCAAGAACACAACACACAACCCAGTCCAGGAATCAAACCCACGACATTATGATCGTCAGTCCAACACTTTTACCACTGGATCTATGGGAAATGAAGTGTTTTGCTCAAGAACACAACACACAACCCAGATCAGGAATCAAACCCACATTATGATCATAAGTCTAACACTTTTACCACTGGATCAATGGGAAATGAAGTGTTTTGCTCAAGAACACAACACACAACCCAGTCCAGGAATCAAACCCACGACATTATGATCGTCAGTCCAACACTTTTACCACTGGAGCAATGGGAAATGAAGTGTTTTGCTCAAGAACACAACACACAACCCAGTCCAGGAATCAAACCCACGACATTATGATCGTCAGTCCAACACTTTTACCACTGGAGCAATGGGAAATGAAGTGTTTTGCTCAAGAACACAACACACAACCCAGTCCAGGAGTGAAACCTACGACATTATGATCGTCAGGCCAACACTTTTACCACTGGAGCAATGGGAAATGAAGTGTTTTGCTCAAGAACACAACACACAACCCAGTCCAGGAGTCAAACCCACGACATTATGATCGTCAGGCCAACACTTTTACCACTGGAGCAATGGGAAATGAAGTGTTTTGCTCAAGAACACAACACACAACCCAGTCCAGGAGTCAAACCCACGACATTATGATCGTCAGGCCAACACTTTTACCACTGGAGCAATGGGAAATGAAGTGTTTTGCTCAAGAACACAACACACAACCCAGTCCAGGAGTCAAACCCACGACATTATGATCGTCAGGCCAACACTTTTACCACTGGAGCAATGGGAAATGAAGTGTTTTGCTCAAGAACACAACACACAACCCAGTCCAGGAGTCAAACCCACGACATTATGATCGTCAGGCCAACACTTTTACCACTGGAGCAATGGGAAATGAAGTGTTTTGCTCAAGAACACAACACACAACCCAGTCCAGGAGTCAAACCCACGACATTATGATCGTCAGGCCAACACTTTTACCACTGGAGCAATGGGAAATGAAGTGTTTTGCTCAAGAACACAACACACAACCCAGTCCAGGAGTCAAACCCACGACATTATGATCGTCAGGCCAACACTTTTACCACTGGAGCAATGGGAAATGAAGTGTTTTGCTCAAGAACACAACACACAACCCAGTCCAGGAGTCAAACCCACGACATTATGATCGTCAGGCCAACACTTTTACCACTGGAGCAATGGGAAATGAAGTGTTTTGCTCAAGAACACAACACACAACCCAGTCCAGGAGTCAAACCCACGACATTATGATCGTCAGGCCAACACTTTTACCACTGGAGCAATGGGAAATGAAGTGTTTTGCTCAAGAACACAACACACAACCCAGTCCAGGAGTCAAACCCACGACATTATGATCGTCAGGCCAACACTTTTACCACTGGAGCAATGGGAAATGAAGTGTTTTGCTCAAGAACACAACACACAACCCAGTCCAGGAGTCAAACCCACGACATTATGATCGTCAGTCCAACACTTTTACCACTGGAGCAATGGGAAATGAAGTGTTTTGCTCAAGAACACAACACACAACCCAGTCCAGGAGTCAAACCCACGACATTATGATCGTCAGGCCAACACTTTTACCACTGGAGCAATGGGAAATGAAGTGTTTTGCTCAAGAACACAACACACAACCCAGTCCAGGAATCAAACCCACGACATTATGATCGTCAGTCCAACACTTTTACCACTGGAGCAATGGGAAATGAAGTGTTTTGCTCAAGAACACAACACACAACCCAGTCCAGGAGTGAAACCTACGACATTATGATCGTCAGGCCAACACTTTTACCACTGGAGCAATGGGAAATGAAGTGTTTTGCTCAAGAACACAACACACAACCCAGTCCAGGAGTCAAACCCACGACATTATGATCGTCAGGCCAACACTTTTACCACTGGAGCAATGGGAAATGAAGTGTTTTGCTCAAGAACACAACACACAACCCAGTCCAGGAGTCAAACCCACGACATTATGATCGTCAGTCCAACACTTTTACCACTGGAGCAATGGGAAATGAAGTGTTTTGCTCAAGAACACAACACACAACCCAGTCCAGGAGTCAAACCCACGACATTATGATCGTCAGGCCAACACTTTTACCACTGGAGCAATGGGAAATGAAGTGTTTTGCTCAAGAACACAACACACAACCCAGTCCAGGAATCAAACCCACGACATTATGATCGTCAGTCCAACACTTTTACCACTGGAGCAATGGGAAATGAAGTGTTTTGCTCAAGAACACAACACACAACCCAGTCCAGGAGTGAAACCCACGACATTATGATCGTCAGGCCAACACTTTTACCACTGGAGCAATGGGAAATGAAGTGTTTTGCTCAAGAACACAACACACAACCCAGTCCAGGAGTCAAACCCACGACATTATGATCGTCAGGCCAACACTTTTACCACTGGAGCAATGGGAAATGAAGTGTTTTGCTCAAGAACACAACACACAACCCAGTCCAGGAATCAAACCCACGACATTATGATCGTCAGTCCAACACTTTTACCACTGGAGCAATGGGAAATGAAGTGTTTTGCTCAAGAACACAACACACAACCCAGTCCAGGAGTCAAACCCACGACATTATGATCGTCAGGCCAACACTTTTACCACTGGAGCAATGGGAAATGAAGTGTTTTGCTCAAGAACACAACACACAACCCAGTCCAGGAGTCAAACCCACGACATTATGATCGTCAGTCCAACACTTTTACCACTGGATCAATGGGAAATGAAGTGTTTTGCTCAAGAACACAACACACAACCCAGTCCAGGAATCAAACCCACGACATTATGATCGTCAGTCCAACACTTTTACCACTGGAGCAATGGGAAATGAAGTGTTTTGCTCAAGAACACAACACACAACCCAGTCCAGGAATCAAACCCACGACATTATGATCGTCAGTCCAACACTTTTACCACTGGAGCAATGGGAAATGAAGTGTTTTGCTCAAGAACACAACACACAACCCAGTCCAGGAATCAAACCCACGACATTATGATCGTCAGTCCAACACTTTTACAACTGGAGCAATGGGAAATGAAGTGTTTTGCTCAAGAACACAACACACAACCCAGACCAGGAATCAAACCCACGACATTATGATCGTCAGTTCAACACTTTTACCACTGGATCAATGGGAAATGAAGTGTTTTGATCAAGAACACAACACTCAACCAAGATCAGGAATCAAACCCACATTATGATCGTCAGTCCAACACTTTTACCACTGGAGCAATGGGAAATGAAGTGTTTTGCTCAAGAACACAACACACAACCCAGACCAGGAATCAAACCCACGACATTATGATAGTCAGTTGAACACTTTTACCACTGGATCAATGGGAAATGACAACACCGCTACAACCACAGCCACAACAACACCTACAACAACCACAACAACAACAACAACAGCCACAACACATACTACAACAACATCTTCAACAACAACAGCTACAACTACAACAACTACACCAACAACAACAACCACAACTACACCTACAACACCAACAACAACAATCACAACAACAACATCTACAACAACCACAACAACCAGACCTGAACCCATCTGGTCACATGCCATAACTTATATAATTTATCAGATGAAATATAGGAGAAAAAATGACATTAACCTATTAAAACAAAAGTAAAAATACAATTAAAAAAAACAATAGATTAAAACTAAAACTATACAAAACAATTAAAAAATACTTCTAAAATTTGCGAAGATAATTAAACTTTCAATGTTTAATTAAATTGTGGAGTAATCTTGTTTAATTGTGTAGTTTTTTGCTTTAGAATAATTAACTATGGTTTTCTTAATTATGATCTGGTGTGGGGTTCAAAATAGGTTTTAGGTTGTTACCAATGAGGCCATCATCATCATCATCATCATCACCATCATCATTGTCATCATCATCATTGTCACCATCACTGTCATCATCATCACCTTTAACATCAAAACCATGATCATCTTCACCATCACCATCACCATCAACTTCATCACACTCATCATCTACTACATCATCATCATCATCATTATCATTGTCACCATCACTGTCATCATCATCACCTTTAACATCAAAACCATGATCATCATCACCATGATCATCCTCACCATCATCATCACCATCACCACCACCATCAACTTCATCACACTCATCATCTACTACTACATCATCATCATTGTCACCATTATTGTCACCATTATCATCATTGTTACCATCAACATCTTCAACTTCATGATCATCACCACCACCATCATCATCATCATCATCATTATCATCATCATCATCATCGTGGTCGTCATCGTCGTCGTCGTCACCACCACCACCTGAGACATTCTAACCACACATGTCCTTTGTATCAGAGCTGAATACCCAAGTAAGACCAGCCGAGCTCATGAATGTTATTCAACCTCTCATGACATGTAGGGAAAGCTGTATGTCTTTTCTGACATTGACTCTTTTCAGGGGCCCCTTACGACATACAGGGATAGCTAGATGCCCTTCCTGACACAAGCCCTTTTTAGAGGCCCGTTTTGACATACAGGGATAGCTAGATGTCTTTCCGGACACCAACCCTGTTTAGAAGCCTCTTATGACATACAGGGATAGCTAGATGCCCTTCCCGACACAAGCTCTTTTTAGAGGCCCGTTATGAAATACAGGGACAGCTGTATGTCTTTCCTGACATCAACCTTGTTTAGAGGCCTCTTATGACATGCAGGGATAGCTAGATGCCCTTCCCAACACAAGCCCTTTTTAGAGGCCCGTTATGACATACAGGGATAGCTAGATGTCCAGCAAACCATAGCATTTTCACTTCTCTCCAATAGCAATTTGTCCTCAATCCTGAGGGGGCCTAGTCAAGCTGGATTTACCATTGTGCTTAGGTGTACTTAAGCACAGGGCCCAGTTGGCCAGGGTGTGGAGTGTGGGCCCATCTTCCAGCTCTCCAATTTTTTACGCTGAATTTTTCAAATGTTTTGGCCTCATAACTTAACTAGCACAGGGACTCATTTGTCCTAAATCCTGCACTGGGCCCAACACTCATTACCATACAAGTGCTCCAGGGCAAACATCCTGAAGCTGGTTGCCCAACATGTTGATTAATTAATGTCACAAGCCAGGACAATGAACATTTGTTAATTGTTATTGAAGTAATTGACAAGAAGTCCTCATAAAAAAATGACCCTTAGCTCCACATTTAAAAGTCCTGATTATCATGTTGTTATGTCACAGCAGAGATAACATTAGTAGTAGTAGTAGAAGTAGTAGTAGTAGTGGTGGTGGTGGCGGCAGTGGTGGTGGTGGTAGCAACAGCAGCAGCAGCAGCAGCAACAGTAGTAGTAGTAGTAGTGGTGGTGGTGGTGGTGGTAGAAGTATTAGTAGTAGTGGTGGTAGTAGCGGTGGTGGTGGTGGTGGTGGTAGTAGTAGTAGCAGTAGTGGTGGCAGCAGTAGTAGTAGTAGTAGCAGCAGCGGTAATAGTAGTAGTAGTAGTAGTAGTAGTAGCAGTAGTAGTAATAGTAACAGTAGTAGCAGCAGCAATAGTAGCAGCAGCAGCAGTAGTAGTAGTAGTAGTAGTAGCAGTAGTAGTAATAGTAACAGTAGTAGCAGCAGCAATAGCAGCAGCAGCAGCAGTAGTAGTAGTAGTAGTAGTAGTATTACCTAAGATCAGTTTAAGATTGAGATAACATTATCTCAGAGTTGTTTTATCTAACAGTTCCTTTCTAAATAATATTACCTACTTCACCTGCCTCAGTATTGTTAATTACGTAAATGTAAAGGTGAGGAATCTGGCTGGGGCTACCTTCAGTTTCACCTTTGGTACACTACACGTCCCCTATCTATTTACGTCTGTTCTAGTAAGCTCTACCACCACCACTGCCACTACCATCACCATCACCACTTCCATCACCACTGCCATCATCACTGCCATCACCACCACCACCACCACTGCCATCACGGCCATCATCACTACCATCACCCCACCATCACCACTGCTATCAACATCACCATCACCACCACCACCACCACTACTGCCATCATCACCACCACCACTGCCATCACTGCCATCATCACTGCCATCACCACCACCATCACCACTGCTATCAACATCACCATCACTACCACCACCACCACTACTGCCATCATCACCACCACCACTGCCATCAACATCACCATCACCATCACGGCCATCATCACTACCACCACCACCACCACCACCATCACGACGACGACGACGACGACGACCACCACCACCACTGCCATCACCACCATCATCACCACAACCACTACCACCATCATCACCACAACCACTACCATGAACATCACCATCACCGTCACCACCACCATCACTGCCACCACATTATATAAAACTATATACACTATATAATACTATATACACTATATATATATATATATATATATATATATATACATTATATAATACTTTAGATACATTATCTATATATCTAAAACAGAGAATGTCTGTCTGTCTGTCTGTCTGTCTGTCTGTCCGATCACAAAAACTCGAGAACCACCCAACTGATTGTTTTCAAACTTTACACATGTAATACAATCTCCTACATTAGGCGATTTAGCGATCTCTCTATAATTCTTAGTCTTTCTTTTTAGATAGATACATAGATATAACGTTGTACCCTTATAATATCTGTCTGTATGTCTGACTGTCTGCATTACGACATTATGACGCTATATGTGTGTGTGTGTATATATGTATATATAGTGTGTGTTCATATATATATAGTGTAAACGTTTTTCGAAATATTTACTTCTGCGTTCGCAGATTGATTTTTTTAGTTTCAGAAGATCCTGTTAAGGGTGAAAGCAGCGATTCTTTGCTTAAACTTTAATCTGTTATTTTAATATATATATATATATAAATGAAAGTATAAAAATTATTGTGAGCATGAAGCCAACAGTATTTCATAATATATATATATTTTTGCATACACAATAACAAAATATAAACAAAAGTATTTATTTCGTAATAAAGTATTGATTTTCTTCGCACAGGAAAAAACCATGGTAATCTACGACAAATTTTTTTTTATAAGCACAAAGTGTAGACACCAACCCGAGGCCGAGATATTCCGTACTTCTCTGTACTGTTTCAGAAAGGAGGGATAAACATGCTAATCTATGTTTAGAATCTCAAGCAACGCCGGGCCATTCTGCTAGTATACATTATATAATAATATAAACACTATATAATACTATATACCCTATATATTTAATTAGAAAGTGAACAACACAAAATATAACTACTCCATTACCAAAGGTTTCTGGATCCCAGACAATATTAATATACGTCTGGATCGGTCATCAGACAGAGATGTTATGGATAGAAAATATGAAATGAGATTTAAAATCTGTTAAAAATTGGAAGTGAGACTGGAAAAATAATGGGAAATATACATAAGAAAAAATAAATAAAAAAGGGGTAAGAAAAATAATATATAAAAATATCTATACATATATATAAAATTGAAATTGTGTGTGTGTGTGTGTGTGTGTGTGTGTGTGTGCCCTTATAAGGAACATATATCCAATCCAGAAGTTAAAAAATATTTATTTTTAAAATATAAAATCTACTTTCTAAATCTGAGGATGCACCACTAAAGAGTAGAAGGGTAATGTTACCCAGTGCCCCCACAGGGTTACTTAGACCTTGGGGGTGGGGAGGATCAGGGCACTTCAAGCTTTGGAAGCCCCTCATACACAGAAAACCACCCAACCTCTCAGAACCCAAACAGGGAGTACCTTGAAAAAAAAGTGCCCCAAAACGGGGAGAAATGATGCAAAATGGGAAGATTTTATATAATGAAACTATACCCATTTTCACAAGAGATGATATCTCCCACCCACCCCAATGTGGGTGGAAGATCTTTCCGTCGGGTGGGGAGAGTTGACAGGTCTGAAATTTACATATCACAGTTAGCTTGGTGCAAGTAATTGGAATTGAAAAGTTATACATACAGGTATTAAATTCAAAAATTCTAACCATCCTAAAACTAAAATGCCCAGCCGAGGTCACAAATAAATTGCTACGGACGTCGCTGGTGGGGTCCCTACCGCAGGGGGCCCGAGGCAATTTCCCCCTTTGCCCTCCATTAAATCCGGCCTTGGCCTCGCGTTGGTGACGGGCCCTCCTATGGCTCTAGTTGGAGACAGTTGCTATCGATCGTTCACTTGAATTTTTTCATACTACACTAGCTTGTGTATTTAGGGACTATTTTTATACATAGCTTGTGTATTTAGAGACTATTTTTATACACAGCTTGTGTATTTAGGGACTATGTTTATACACAGAAACGTAGCCAAACTCACATTTACAGACCTGCCAACCTCTAAAAACCCAAACGGGGAGTACCATGAAAAAAAGTGCCTCCCAAAACGGGGAGAAATGAGGCAAACTGGAGCGATTTTACATAATGAAAGCTATACTCATTTTCACAAGAGAAGACATCTCTCACCCACCCCAAAGTAGGTGGGAGATCTCCCCGTCGGTCGGGGAGAGGTGACATACTAACATGTAGGGCGTATTAACATTTGGTGTCAGAAATGTGATTGAGGCTAATCAGATGATCATTTTTTTTTTTAAATGACGCATTATACGAGGGTAGGATGAACATTTCAGAGGCTGACTGTGAAGGAATGATGCTAGTGCTGTGAAATCTTGCATGCATTAAGTTCAGCTCTTCTTATTAATAACTGCATCGTTTCTTTCCAGGGACTATGCTGAAAAATAAACCTCATTTGGTCATTCCATGAGGATATCTTGGCCAGCCTGTGAACATTTCAGCCGACCCTCGTATGTGTGTGTGTGTGTGGTGCGTGTGTGTATACGGGGCTGACTGAAAATTTGTGAGGCTGACTGTGAAGGAATTATGCTAGAGCTGTGAAATCTTGCATGCATTAAGTTCAGCTCTTCTTATTAATTCTAGGGACTATGCTGAAAAATAAACCTTATTTGGTCATTCCATGAGGGTATCTTGGCCAGCCTATGAACATTTCAGCCGACCCTCGTTTGTGTGTAGATACGGTGATGGACTGAAAATTTGTGAGGCTGACTGTGAAGGAATGATGCTAGAGCAAATTGGTAAGGGAGAGCAGTCTATTTAATGACCTCGATTTATCTACGGGTACATACCCTTGTCACCCCTTACAGGACTTTATAACAGAACATGGACATATATCTTTAAACGTTTAAATCATTTATTCATATTAATATAGTAATTAATATCGTATGTCTTTCACCGATTAACAAGTGTCCGGACAATATTTAAATAGGGTATTATTTTCCTATGTCCACCGGTGTTGTTCTGTGTGACAAAATTTCTTCTTTTCATTCCAAAATACGGAGGAATTTGTCATGTGATTTTTATACTTGATAGGCTTATATTCACTTATTTTATTTTATTTTTTTTTTCAGTCGCCCTCCCTTCCTTCTCTATTTTTTATTCGCTTACAATGGAAGGCTCCGAGCCGCTTATCTTTCGAGGACTTTTATGATAACCGAGAAGACAATGTTTTTCTTTCGTCTAAACCTGATCACAAATGCTTTTACAAACTCTCACCAAACTCTCTCTTAGAATATCTCCACTCCAGCTTGTGAGATCGAAAACTGTTTTTTAAGTTTTACCAAACTTTATACACCCCAATAACCACCACCATATCGCTTAAGTTTTTATTACTATTATTTTGTTTCCTATATAGCTTATAGCAGTAATTTGTTCTTTATGTATAACCAGGAAGCTCTATGTGGTTATTCTTTTATCATTAGGGAACGTGTAGTATTTAAACCACAAAAAAAAAATAATCATCGCTGAAAATTTCCATTTAGCTCACATCAGCATCATTTGGCCCCATCTTCATCTCTGTAATTATCTTATTTTTAACCCGCATTAATCTCCCGTAACGCCTCTCATCCCGATTCTGGCGATCCCTACAGGAGTTTTATTTCTTCTTTTCCCTTCCTTCATCATCTTCCATTTTTACATTATTTTAAACTGACCATCTATTTATCTATCCATCCATCTCCCCGTCCGTCCGTCTAAAACACAAACTGTACTTTATAAACCTTCCTTCTAAAAATGGTTTGATTACAGAAAGATTTTTAATATAAATATACTCAGTAACGTTATTTCTATTAAACCTTCCGTCTTTCTTGTAAACCTTCCTTGTTGCCCATCACATTTAAAAAAAAACAACCCTTAATTCTACTAGTGCCTATATGTTTTGTACATCTCCCGAGTTTGGATGCGTCTATATATGTCGATTCCTAAACTTTTTTTTACCAAAATCCACCAAACTCTGTGAGCAGGCGACATTAACTTCAGGATCAACAACAACCATAGCCAATCTTTTGTAAATTTCCACTGAAACTTCGTAAGTATTTATTTATTTTGTATTTATTTACATTAACAAATATATTTATATATATATTTTGTGTGCGTATGTGTGTGAGTGTATATATGTGTGTATGTATGTATATGTATGGTGGTAAAAAACTCTCAGGAGAGCTGGACAGCAACAGGTCTTTAGAGAAGAACCCCTTCTTCAAGCGAGTGTTTCGGCCCTTGTATACACACACACACACACACACATGTATATATATATATATATATATATATGTATATAACACAGGTTCTAACAAGCATAAACACACATGCATGTAGATTTATACCCAATATACACACACATACACAAACACACACACATATATATATATATATGCAGAGGTTATATTTAATTTGTTGGGATTCAACAAGCTTAAGCATTTTATAACTGATATAAAGCACTCAACAGATTAGTGGAGTAAAAACACAATATATTAATAAAGGGAAACTATATTTATAAAACCATATTTATTTTATTATTAACAAATCTGTATTTTATCTGATGAAAGCGCACCATAATTTGCCTTGGTGGCCCTTGAAATATGTATAATAAAATAAATATGGTTTTATAAATATAGTTTCCATTTATTAATATATTGTATATATATATGTATATAAATATATATATATATATATAAAGAGAGTGAGAGAGCAAAATATAGATTTGAAGATTATATATATATATATATATGATTTTATTTATAGAAAATCGCTATGATTTAGCCTCCGATACAGATCAAATATAGGAAGTTAATTACATATAATTGATCTTCGATCCTTCATAGGACTCTATTGGTTCTTAGATATGTTTGTGTTTGTGTGTATGGCTCAGTGTCCAGTCATAATGGACCCGAAGAAATATGACTAATACGTCTCTTGATGTCTAATGTATCTTATCTAGTCGTTAGAATAGGTACACAGTGTCCCTTGCGTGTCGTAAGAAGCGACAAAAGTGTGTTGGTATCAGGATGGGTCCCCGACTGTAAAACATTGCCCATCCAACCCATACCAGGGAAAGTTGACTTAAAAACGACAATGATGATGATGCTAATATGTATTATATATATATATATATAAGATATAAGTTTAACAATGATAATAACAACGAAGGCAAGTTATTAGACCCTACCACCAAAGGTAGACCATATTGATGATTTCTCCCTTCTCCCGAATGAAACAGTTCTAGTCCTGTAGAAGCCATTTCTATATTAAATATATATATACTCTGCTATGTATTGAATACCTTACTTACTGTAGTTACCCCCGATTGAACCCGGGATAAACACACACACATATATATGTGTAAGTAAAGTATTCAATACATAGCAGAGTATATATATATTTAATATAGAAATGGCTTCTACAGGACTAGAACTGTTTTATATATATATATATATATATATAGGAAAATAGTCAGGATCCCAACGGCTGAGCTCCTGCCGTTTCGACAGCTAGATCCGAACTAATATATCCATTTACGAAACTGACAATATATGCTTATTCGCAGTTGTATAAATAACATAACAAATGGCTCACAATTCTTTCAGAATGAAAATACAACACGACTCTCTCCAAATATAACAACGAAAATATAAACACATGTAATGGTTTCTCATTTAGATACAAGGCTTTCAAATTTTGGTGGGAGGTGGAACTCTATTAAATCGATCCAGTTCGTTGCTGGTACTTTATATAATTGTTTCTACTTTAGGCACAAGGCCAGCAATTACCCAGTGCATTACTGGTACTTTATTTTATCGACCCCGTAAGGATGAAAGGCAAAGTCAACCTCGGCGGGATTTGAACTCAGATCGTAAAGGGACGTAACTATGCTGGAAAGCATGGCGTCCGACCCTCTACCGATACTGCCAATCCACTGCCATTGGTACTTTATATAATAATTACAATTAACTATTGCTAAGAACCTTACAAATACAACCACCAAAATATACGATTAAAGCGAGAGAAAGAACATACACGAAAATAAAAAATCGACCATCAATTCACCATCAGGTGTGATAATAGCCCCCACATCACATCTTAGGGTCAACGGAAATGTTTGTATGATTCGAAAACAAAACACCGTCAGAATTTCACCGTTAATCCTTTTATTTTAAGTCAGGTCTGCAATGTCTTAGCATTGTGCGATGCATTTGATTGGGTCTCATAAGCATTAAGGGACAACCAGTTTCTCTGAATATATCATCACCACCATCATCATCAGCAGGAGCATATATCATCATCATCATCAGCATCATTGCCATTATGATCGCGTCCGGATTATTTTTCATGGTGGCATGGGTTTGACGAAATTTTTTGAGGCAGTGGATTGGCAGTATCAGAGTATCAGACGCCATGCTTTGCAGCATATAGTTACGGCCCTTTATGTTCTGAGTTCAAATCCCGCCGAGGTTAACTGTGCCTTTCATCGTTACGGGGTCGATAAAATAAAGCACCAGTAATGCACTGGGGATAGTTGCTGGCCTTGTGTCAAAAGTAGAAACAATTATTAACCCTTTAGTCTGAAGACTACCACCATACTCCTGTCCAAATATGTCTTCTGCCTCGTGGTCTTGGCATGGGTTTCACCAAACTTTTTGAGGCCGTGTTTGTTCTATGGTCGCTTCCCTTGCCCTTCATGATACTAAACCCCTTACTGGTTTTTCAGTAAAGTTCTTCATCCACTAATTTTTCACGTCGATCTGTTGAGCCGTGGGACATAAACATAGTGCCACCGGCTAACCTAAGTGATGTTACTTTCCAGACACACATGGTGACATACACACACACATAGCTGTCAACTCTCCCTGTGCAACAGAAAGATCTCCCACCTACTTTGGGTTGGGTGAGAGATGGTCCTCTCTTGTGAAAATGGGTATAGCTTTTTCTTCATGTAAAATCTCCCCATTTTGGGGCAATTTTTTTCATGGTACTCTCTGTTTGGGTCTTTAGAGGTTGGCAGGTCTGCCCCCCCCCCCACTCACACACACACACACACACATAATTATACACTCAGACAAATTCTTTACAGTGAAAACAGAGCTAGTCCTGTAGTAGTCATTTATTCAATATACAGGGTGTCCCCCAAAATATATACACATTTCAACAGCATTCTAATAAAAGTATGTATACATTTTTTTGGACACCCTGTATGTCTGTCATCATTGTCATAATTTTATATGTCTATTTTTCCATGCTTGCATTGTTTAGATGAGCTTTCCCCTCTCCCTTACTGTGTTTTTCCACTTGTCACTAACTTAGTAGTTTGTAGTATCATCATTCATCATCATCATCACTGTTATACGGTTCTTCCACGCTAGCATGGGTTAGACGGTATTGGTGTTTCGACTAGGTTTATATTTTGTGTAAGTGTTTGTATGTGTCTGGGCTTTCCAAAGCACTAATGGGGACACAGCCTCATAGGTGGCACGATGGCAGTGGCCAGCAAATCTTACTCTCCTTTTACTTACAACGACAGATATGCGTGGGAGGCAAGCATATATTTCTTTCAAAGTCAGATGTCGCCAGCTTATGTTCTGAATGTGTTGAAGCAGGCAAGTGTAGGTGTAAGCTCTCTTATCCCGATGTCATCTCCAGAGATTCTGGTATTGAAATCCAGGATTTGGCAGCAGCAATGAACGACAGACCCACATAGAGATCAATTGTTGAGTTGATTTCGGCTGAGGCCAATGGATGATGATGGTGATGGTGATGGTGATGTGTGTGTGCAGACCTGTCAACTCTCCCTGTCCGATGGAGGATATCTCCCCATTTTGGCTCATTTCTCCCTGTCTCCCTGTCAGGACATAAAATCACCCCATTTTTGACAAGCTTACAAAATCTCCCCATGAAAACTCCCTGTTTCGAATATTTTGCAATATTTCTGTATGTGTGTGTGTCAGCATTATTAACCCTTTAGGGCAGTGGATTGGCAGTATTGGTAGAGCGTCAGACACCATGCTTTGCAGTGTATAGTTACGTCCCTTTACATTCTGAGTTCAAATCCCGCCGAGCTTAACTTTGCCTTTCATCCTTACGGAGTTGATAAAATAAAGTACCAGTAATACACTGGGGTAATTGCTGGCCTTGTGCCAAAAGTAGAAACAATTATTAACCGTTTAGTCTCAAGACTGCCACCTTGCTCCTGCCCTAATATGTTGTCTGCCTCGTGGTCCTGGCCGACAGAGTGGACAAGAACATTGCTGCATTGCCGCAGAGGAAAGCGAGGGAGATATACTGGCTGGAACAGCCACTCCACTTTGCAGGTAGCTAACTCAATTCCGATAGCAGTGAACAGAAATGTGGTCCAGGGGGTGCCTAGAATTTTTTGTCATCTCTTTTATGATGGTCAACCTCCTGAAATCAGCTTTTGCCATTTCCACCCTATTCTACCCTAGACGTGTGCATATTATTTCTGCCTACATCGTCCTTCTTCCACCTGGAATTTTTTTAACACTTCTGCACCCAACGACCATCATCCGTATGTATTACACATCAGTACCAACGCAATCTTCTCTCTTACACACTTCTGAATGCATGAATACATTAAAGCATCCCTGGGCATGGATACATTAAAGCTCCGATGTCTGGCAACTGACTTGGTAGACACCCACAAAATTATTAACCATCTTGCCAAAAACAACCCAGAGCACCTTTTTACATTCCATGTGTCTAACACACGTGGACATGCTTACAAAGTCAGAAAACAGTAAAGCTCCCATGACTTTCGGAAACATTTTATCGTGCTCAGAGTTGCTGAAGTATGGAACAAACTACCTGCATCAGTTGTTAGCTGTCAGGACACTGCATCCTTCAAAACTTCCATGCTTCCTGAAATTCACCAACACTACACCTGATATTCCCCCTCCATACACACTCACATATATATCTGTGTGTATATTATGCTTCATACACTGTTTACTTTCCTGACATTATGTGCATTATTCTATGTACTATATAAATAAAGTACCAGTAATGTACTGGGTAATTGCTGGCCTTGTGCCAAAAGTAGAAACAATTATTCTATGTACTATACATGCACCTTTGATGAGTTGTAGTGCACCTGAGCACTGTACACAATAATTTTCATTATTATCATATTGGTGGATTGGCAGTATCGGTAGAGGGTCGGACGCCATGCTTTCCAGCAGTTACGTCCCTTTACGGACTGAGTTCAAATCCCGCTGAGGTTAACTTTGCCTTTCATCCTTACGGGGTCGATAAAATAAAGTACCAGTAATACACTGGGATAATTGCTGGCCTTGTGCCAAAAAGTAGAAACAATTATTATTGTATCTAACTATACTCTTACACTAAGTGAATGTATGATATTAGTTGCAAAACAATCTGCATTATGTGATCCATTCTGAATAGAATGTCTCAGGAAAGAATCGCTGGACAGATTTTTACCGTCAAAACCAACTGGCAGATGGTTAGATAAACATCTATGTCCTGATAATGGTGTTGAATTTAATTTGAATATTAGGGCTTATAGCACAGCTTTTGCTTTCACATCAATAAAAAGAATAATAATGATCCATTTTGTGTATATGTATACAATAGTTGTAGGTTTTCCATTGATTACTGTCATTAAATTGCCTCCACAAGTCAGGAACTAGGTCCAGCTGCTGGTTCTATTGTTAGATTCATATACAGTGTACTCTTGGCATTCGCGGTCCCAGTTATTTAAGGAATTTTCCTTAGAACCTAACTAATAATTGTTCATGGAAATCACTGCATATTCGCAGAATCATAAATATCTTCCGCGATTTATTTATGGCTTTTTTGTGGCAATATATATATTTTTTAATGCTAAATTATTAATAACAATATACACTGTAAATGTGGTTGGTGTTAGGAAGGGCATCCAGCCGTAGAAAACCTGCCAGACAGTCCTATATGAGCAAGACAACCAATCTTGCCTCAAGTGGGACAATTCCCGTTTAAACCCATGCTAGCGTGGAAGATAGACGTTAAACGATGATGATGTTGAATATGCCGTATTTGCTGACCTATTGGATGCCCCTTCACATAAGATGCTCCCTCTTTTTTTATGTTATATTTTACATTATATTTATAGGCATTTTTACAGACCACGTTCAATATTCACGGTTTTACAATCTTTATGGGTGCTCTACAAACATAACCCCCGTGAATACCGGGAGACAACTGCATATCTATATATATATATATTTAAACAACACATTTTTATGTAATTAAACAGCTCTGTACTATACATAGAGCACTCTTCTTTCCTTTACCTTTTCTATGGAAATACTTACCACATATGTTATATATATAAATATAAATATAATATATATACAAGGGTCTCGTTTGCCTTAAAAATGTGAGGAGGACAAACCAACATTTGTTGATTCTTAAAGGAGCATAAATTGCTTATGGTGCCTTTCCCAAACCCTATCACATAAATAAAATTTTATGCTAATTAAATTTTATATATTCAAATGAAGTTAAGATATAAAAAAATAAGCTTAAAAATAAATAATAAAATATAGACTTGTCTCCTGGTACCTCCCTGAAACAAGGCCCTTGTATATATATATATATATCAAGGTCACGGAAAAAGTAATAGCGCAACTAATCAGAGAGAGAATTGATCTAGATGAAATGCAGTTCGGGTTTGTGTCAGGCAAAAGTACCACAGACGCTCTTTTCATTGTACGACAACTACAGGAGAAGTACCTAGCTAAAAGTAAACCCCTATACTTAGCTTTTGTCGACATGGAGAAAGCCTTCGACAGAGTCCCCCGTTCCATTATCTGGTGGGCTCTTAGAAAACTAGGTGTTGACGAATGGCTTGAGAGAGCTATACAAGCCATGTATAAAGAAACAGTCAGCAAGGTTAGAATTAACAACGAATATAGTGAAGAGTTTAGCGTAAAAGTTGGTGTCCATCAGGGCTCTGTTCTTAGCCCCCTACTATTTATTATTGCCCTTCAGGCTATAACAGAGGAGTTCAAGACCGGCTGCCCATGGGAACTCCTATACGCAGATGATCTAACGCTCATAGCTGAATCAATGGCCGAGCTAGAGAAGAAATTCCAAACATGGAAGCACGGCCTAGAATCAAAAGGCCTTAAAATTAACCTGGCTAAGACTAAAGTTCTAGTTTGTAGGAAAGAAAATAAGGCGCCGGTCCCTTCCTGGAAATGGCCATGCTCAGTGTGTAGGAAAGGCGTAGGTAGAAACTCCATTTTATGTCCCAAATGCAAAGTATGGGTGCATAAAAGATGTAGTGGGATCACAGGTAAGCTAACTAAGAATGTAGATTTTACATGTGGCCGGTGCTCTGGTGCAATAAGTAGCAGCAAGTGCCCACAAAATACTAGCTCTTTCAATTGCGCAGAGGGCTCTATAGAAATAGTGGACAACTTCCGTTACCTGGGTGACAAAATCAGCAATGGGGGAGGGTGCTCTGAAAGTACAGTAGCTAGAGTCAGAACTGGATGGAAAAAGTTCAGAGAGCTTATACCACTATTAGCCGCTAAAGGGTTCTCTCTAAAAATGAAAGGCAGGTTGTATGATGCCTGCATACGAACAGCAATGTTGCATGGCAGTGAGACCTGGGCATTGTGTGCAGAGGATATACGCAGACTAGAGAGGAACAAAGCTTGCATGCTCCACTGGATGTGTAATAGTAATATACGTGAACGGCAAAGCATAAACGAACTAAGGAAAAAATTAAAAATAAGAGGGATCAGATGTTGTTTACTCGAGAGAAGGCTACGTTGGTATGGGCACGTGATGCGCATGAAAGACGACAGCTGTATAACAAAGTGCAGGGCAATAAAGATAGACGGTAGCCACGGAGTAGGCAGACCCAGAAAAACCTGGGACGAGCTGATAAATTCCGACCTCACACACTTACACCTCTCCAAGACAATGTCACTGGACCGAGACCTTTGGCGGTACTCAGTAATAGAGAAGACCCGCCTTACCTAAATACAAAGTAAAACCTACTACACTCAGTAGGCACCTCTAACAAAATACCCCCCCCCCCCATCCACACCGCCCCTTTCAATGTAAAGTTATGTTGGTGCCACAACATCCAGGCCGAAAGAAATGAGGTCGTGTAGGTGTCACGACAAAAAAACACACAGTCCACGCTGTAATGTGGCCGTGTAGGCAACAAGGTAAAAACCTCCCAGCCCCACACTATAAACGTGGTTGGTGTTAGGAAGGGTATCCAGCTGTAGAAAACCCGCCAGACAGTCCTATGTGAGCAATGACAACCACTCTTGCCTCAAGTGGGAAAACTCCCGTCCAAACCCATGCAAGCGTGGAACACGGACGTTAAACGATGATGATGATGATGATGATGATATATATATATATAATAAATGTAATCTGAGTTTTTCGAATATTAATAATAACATTCGATTCGTTTGCAATTATGCAAACAAGCCTCAACTTTATAGCCATGTCAGTAGAATGAACCCTTCATTCTTGCTCTTGTGTTGGCAACACAAGAGCAAGAATGAAGGGTTCATTCTATTGACATGGCTTTAAAGTTGAGGCTTGTTTGCATAATTGCAAACAAATCGAATGTTATTATTAATATTCGAGAAACTCAGATTACATTTATTGTATTCAGCCATGTAGAGCGAAAAAAATTTTCTTTTTTATTATATCATCATCATCATCATCATCATCATCCTCGTTTAACGTCTACTTTCCACGCTAGCATGGGTTAGACGGGAGTTCTCCCACTTGAGGCAAGGTTGGTCGAGTGACCGTGTCTCGCTCATATAGGACTATCTGGCAGGTTTTCTACGGCTGGATGCCCTTCCTAACACCAACCACATTTACAGTGTGGAACTGGGAACTTTTTACCGTGATACCTACACGGCCACATTACACATTAATAGGAGGGGGCTAAGGACAGAGCCTTGGTGAACACCAACTTTTACACTAAATTCTTCACAATATTCATTGTTAATTCTAACCTTGCTGACTGTTTCATTATACATAGCTTGTATAGCTCTCACAAGCCATTCATCTACACCTAGTTTTCTAAGAGCCCACCAGATAATGGAGCGGGAGACTCTGTCAAAGGCTTTTTCCAGGTCTACAAAAGCTAAGTATAGGGGTTTACTTTTAGCTAGGTACTTCTCTTGTAGTTGTCGTACAAGTAAAAGAGCGTCTGTGGTACTTTCACCTGACACAAACCCAAACTGCATTTCATCTAGATCAATTCGCTCTCTGATTAGTTGCACTATAACTCTTTCTGTGACCTTCATGACCTGGTCAATTAACTTAATGACTATATAGTTTCCTCTATCTAGAGCATCTCCTTTACCCTTGTAGCAGTTAATGATGATGCTGCTACGCCAGTCTTTTGGTATGACCCCATTCTGTATTACTTGGTTAACTATACGGGTGACCATAGTATGTCCCACCATTCCAGATGCCTTCAACATCTCAGCAACTATCTCCGAAGGCCCAGCTGCCTTACCCATCTTCATATCTTTGATTGCCTTACTTATTATACTACCTTTAACTTGCACCGCTGGTCCTTCTATTGGATCGATTTGGGGCAGAATATCTTTTTCCCACTTATTCTCCTCATTTAATAGTCTCTCGTAGTGACACTTCCAGGCTATCTTCTTATCAGCGTCAGTGAGGGCAAGTACACCGTTATCATTACGTACACACTTCTCTCCGACAATATCACGGTTTTCCTTGACACATTGTCTAGCAATCCTGAGCACCTCGCATTTTTAGTCCTCGCGTTGTAGAACATGCTTGAACTTTCTATCCTCTGCTTCCTTTTTTGCAAGGTACACTTGTCTCCTAGCTTTTCTCCTGGCTACTTGATAGTGCTCTCTACTTCCCCCATCCTGCCAAACTTTCCAAGCCTGCTTTTTGGCCTTGATTGTCTCTTCTACCTTACTGTTCCACCACGAAGTTACTCTCCTCCTGCCAATAGGTCTGCTCCAGCCACAAATTTCATCTGTTGCTTTCAGCAGGTTCACTTTCAGGAATTGCCACTGTTCCTCTATATCACACGTCTCTAATTGCTCTTCCTTATATATATATATATATATATATATATCATCATCATCATCATCATCATCATTTTTGTTTAACGTCCATTTTCCACGCTAGCATGGGTTAGATGGGAGTTGTCCCACTTGAGGCAAGGTTGGTCGGGTGACCATGTCTCGCTCATATAGGACTATCTGGCAGGTTTTCTACAGCTGGATGCCCTTCCTAACACCAACCACATTTACAGTGTGGACTGGGAACTTTTTACCGTGTTACCTACACGGCCACATTACAGCGTGGGCTGTGTGTTTTTTTAATATATATATAAATGTAACTTAGACCATTAATCCCCTAAATTGGAACACAAAACAAATCTACCCCAATCCAAAGTTCTGTACAAACTCAACCAAATGCATTAATTGCCGATCCCACGGATTGACCTTTATGTCAGATTAATGTTAAGGGGAAGGAAAAACCCAGTTCCCCAACACCTCATAACCTCTTACTCACCCTGACAGGCCTGCATGTGTGTGTGTATGTATATATATTGTGCGTGTGTGTGTATGTATATATATATTGTGTGTGTGTGTGTATATATATATATATATATATATGAGTGTGTATATATATTATGTGTATATCTATCTATATATATGTCTGTGTGTATATATATGTGTGTGTGTGTGTGTATATATATATATATATATATATGTGTATGTGTTTATTATATATGTGTGTGTATATATATATGTGTTATTATTTCTGGCAATATTATTACACAAATATGACCCTCCCCAAGTATAACAATATATATATGTGTATGTATATATACATATGTCTGTATATATATATATATATATATGTGTGTGTGTATATATATTAGGTGTGTATATATATTATATGTGTGTATGTATATTATGTGTGTGTGTTTGTATATATATATATGTGTATGTGTTTATTAAATATATGTGTGTATGTGTATATATATATATATATGTGTGTGAATATATATATATATATATATATATATATATATATATACGATATTAAATAAATGGAAACTATATTTATAAAACCATATTTATTTCATTATATATATTTCAGGGATATCATATTAAAAATATGGTATGCCTTCATCAGACAAAATACAATATAAACAGTCTTATAAATAGATAGATTTGACATACCTTACACTTCAACCTCCATTTAAAAAGTTGATTTGGTAGTGAAAAATGTTAGGGACAGTTATAGAAAAAAAAAAAAAAGAAAGAAAGAAAGCGAAGAAAAAGAAGAAATGCATGCAACGAAAAACAGAGAGAGATAGATATAGAGAGATAGATAGAGAGAAGAAATTCATGTAAAGAAAAAATAGAGAGAGATAGATAGAGAGAGAAAACAGAGGGAGATAGAGAGAGAGAGAGAGAAAAAATAGAGAGATATAGATAGAGATAGAGAGAGAGAAAAATAGGTAGTTGGGCACCAGTTGAATGACGTATCAATGATATATTTATTTATTTATTTATTTATTTAGTTCTAGTATTAAGGTAGAGAGAGATATATGTGGTTAGGAGAGAAAACAGCCGTTACATAGAGAGAAAAGAAAAATATCCAGAGATAAACGAGGCAGATTTAAAACATTATGTTTCATCAATCTAAAATATCAATTCGTATGAATTAGGTATTATAATGTAAATATCAGTATTCATGAATGAGACACGTATCAATAAAGTGTGAAAAATAATGATCATATGTCTAGTTTAAAATTCCTAGGTTTATAATCAGAACTGAGATAAAAAACTTCAAAAAAAATACATAAGTATATATGCACTTTCATGAAAAAAGAAAAAGAAAATAGAAGGTTATCCCAGATTCGATACCATAAACATCCATGTGAATTTATGTGATCAACTCTGCAAATTCCTATTTCACATGAAAACATTCTCATTGTGCTATAAAAATTCTAGTATACATATATGTGTACATACACACAAATATATATAGAATCTACATTAATTTTAACAATAATATTCTTGTCTTTACTCTACATGATTATCGTTCAAGCATAAAATAGACAACAGATATCAATATAACAATAAAAATATTAAAAATATTAAAAAATAAAACACAGTATGCCCCGCAAATCAACCACAGAAATCTACCCTTCAAATTTAATTGGCAATATATTGCCAAGTTCATTATAAGCATCAGAATCAAAAGCAAACAAAACCAAAATTATTCACCAAATCCTGTCTAGAAATCATTCCAAAAGTTTAGGATACCCATTTGATCTACAGATGGTCTTATATTTATTATAGAAGTTTATCTAGTGTAAAGTTTATTCGATATATTTGGAGCATCATCTTTTAGGGTAGTTTAATTATTCATGAAGAATGTTTAAAAAAAAGAAATCGAAAGATTTATCGGCGAGTTTCATAAATAATTACAAATCATAAGTAAATATACTACATTTTAAATTTATATTTATATTTAAAAGTTGAGTTCAATCTATGTCTGCAGCAACTGAATAAATTTGTCCGTAAATTAAGGGAATTTTTAGATTTTAGTATAAAGAATATCTCCTCCGCGCAGAGGTCACATGTCTCAGAAGATGAATTAAAAGGAATCCCTCTTGAGACTATATTCCAAGCCGTCGAATATCCAACGTTATCATGCTTAAGTTGCCAGAGTAAGCCTGATAGTGATGTTGAAGATTTTTTGCTTGGATCTGTGAAAGAATTCTTGTGGTTATTATAGCGAAGTTTAAATTCTGTCGAGGTGGAACCAACATAGTTAAAAGAATTTAAGTCCGTTTTAACATTACAGTTGTATATTATATTTTTAACTAAGCAATTGTTATTTAACGGACATTTAGATCTATCTCTACAGTTACATTTGTTTACTTGGATATTATTTATGCTATTATCGGTATTTTGGCTAGGTTTTAAATTCCTATTATTTATTCTATTAATATTTTGTGCTAAATTTTTGGTGGATGAGTAAGTTAATTTTATAGTATGTCTATTGAAAATTGAGTGATACTTATGTGTTCTAGGGAAGCGATTATCAAGAGCATTAAAAAATAGTTTAGCGATGTGGGTTTTAATGTTTAGTGAGAAAGGTGGGGCAAACCATATTATATTTCTAGTTCTATTTCTTTTTTGGCTTTTGGAATTATTGTAATGCTTTCTATTATAGTTGTTAAAGTTGTTGCCGTAATTAAAATTGTTGTTATTTTGGTTAGTTTGTCTATTATTATCTATGTACATAATTGTATCACTATATCCTGCTCTAGCTAACGCTTCATTGTAATACTGGGCTTTTTCGTCGAAAATCTTTTTATTAGATGAGATTCTAGAGATACGTTTTTGAACAGAGTTCACTATATGCATTTCTTCTTTTTCTTCGCTTTCTTTCTTTCTTTCTTTTTTTTTTTTCTCTATAACTGTCCCTAACATTTTTCACTACCAAATCAACTTTTTAAATGGAAGTTGAAGTGTAAGGTATGTCAAATCTATCTATTTATAAGACTGTTTATATTGTATTTTGTCTGATGAAGGCATACCATATTTTTAATATGATATCCCTGAAATATATATAATGAAATAAATATGGTTTTATAAATATAGTTTCCATTTATTTAATATCGTAAATATACTCCAAATACTTGTTGAGTGCTTTTATATCAGTTATAAATATTTACTCGTTGTAACCCAACAATTTAAATAAAACTTTGCATATATATATATATATATATATATATATATATATATATATATATATATATATATATATTATGTGTGTGAGTATATATATATTACATGTGTGTGAGTATATATTCAGGGCATTCCCCAAAATATATACACACACTAATTAATAGATTACTCCGAATATCAGCCAGTGTATAGAATCTCTTTAAAATTTAACCTAATTTTTTTCAATGATGTGAGTATATTTCTGTGGCACACCATATATATATATATATATATATATATATATATATATACAAAATATTAACAAATGGAAACTATATTTATAAAACCATATTTATTTTATTATACATATTTCAAGGGCCACCAAGGCAAATTATGGTGTGCTTTCATCAGATAAAATACAATACAGATTAGTTTTATAATATAAATATTGATATAAGATGGAGGCACATGGCTTAGTCGTTAGAGCATTGGCCTTGCAATCGAAAGGTTGTGAGTTCAATTCTCAGACCGGGTAATGTGTTGTTTCCTTGAGCAAGACACTTTATTTCACATTGCTCCAGTTTACTCAGCTGTAGAAATGAGATGATAGGGACTGGGGTCCCTATCATTCCACTGCAAAGTGGTTGTGGAGGTGTCACGGCAAAAAAAACACCTTGCCCACACTGTAAAGTGGACGTGTAGGTGCCACGGAAAAAAAGCACCCAGCACTCATTGTAAATGAGGTTGGTGTTAAGAAGGGCATCCAGCTGTAGAGATCAAGCCAGAATCAGTTCCTGTCCCACCCTTGCAAGCAGGGAAAAAGCGGACGTAAAATGATGATGATGATGAATGATGATATACCCTGAAAAATGACAACCTTAACGGTTGGAGCTTCCTGGAGATATTACATTTATTAAGGGTTATAGAGAGTTATGATTGAGTATGCAAATGAGTGTCCGAAAGGTTTAAAGATAACGGTTTATTTAAATTAAACTGTTGGAGGAAGGTAATATTGTGATATCTGTTATAAAAATGTTTAAGTTTGTTGAATCCCAACAAATTAAATATAACCTCTGCATATATATATATATATCATCATCATCATCATCATCATCAACGTTTAACGTCCGTGTTCCACGCTTGCATGGGTTTGGACGGGGGTAGTCCCACTTGAGGCAAGAGTGAATTGTCTTGCTCGCATAGGACTGTCTGGCAGGTTTTCTATATATATATATATATATATATATATATATATATATGTATGTAAAAGGTAAACAGAAATAACAACAGAATCGGTACAGTATATGGAAGGGATATATTAGGTTAACGCTTGATATAGCAGGAAGAGGGTCTTAACGTTTCGGACACTAGTCCTTCATCAGAAGAAAGAATGAGAAATAAAATAGATTGAGGGGACGAGCGGGATGGAATTGGAAAAAAATGTTTTTAGATAAAAATAACAGGTCCATTCATGTTGACATCTATATATATATAGAGAGAGAGAGAATAGAAATAGCTGTGCAGTTGCGATTTAAGGTAACTTAAAATGCAGTTGGAATATATATATATAATCAAAAATATATGGAGGAGAAAGCACGATATTTAAAAATAAGTTTTAATTCTTACACTATGTTTCTTCTTCAAGTACATTTATGATACAACAGGTATATATGTGTCTGTATATATATATATAGTAATAATAATAAAATTGAAGACTAAAATTCAAAGAGGGCTCGATAAGGAAAATATATATCAAATATATAAGAACCGAAGAGCAAATATTTATTAAAATAACAGATTAAAGTTTAAGCAAAGAATCGCTGCTTTCACCCTTAACGGGATCTTCTGAAACTAACAAACTCAATCTGTGAACGCAGAAGTGAATATTTAAAAAAAACGTTGCAAACGTTGTTCTGTCTTTGCGCGTAATTGTTTCTACCGCTCCTATTAATGACGTATTATTCGTTTTTTCCCGTTCTTTGCCAGCGAACGTTTCCACGAACCAAAGTATCGTCTTCCTGTCTTCCTCCGGTTGCAACGTTTTTTGAAATATCCAGTTCTGCGTTTACAGATTGACTTTGTTAGTTTCAGAAGATCCCGTTAAGGGTGAAAGCAGCGATTCTTTGCTTAAACTTTAATCTGTTATTTTAATAAATATATATATATATATATATATATATATATATATACACTTCAGTAGAGATGCACTTATAAGACTTGTCAGAGAAAAAATGTTGTCTTTCAAGATGTTGCTGGAGGGATGAGTAGCCTCATTTGCATACCGAGTGAGTTACGGCTAACCTAAACGGACGGTAGTCCGTTTAGTAATATTGTTGTGGTCGTGTTTTCGTTGGCAATCGTCTGTTTACGACAGTACAGCGCGGCTCTACTTTATTTAACTGAGATAAAACTTATATGAGCATGAACAGTAGATCATTACGCATCTTTTGGCTTAAAAAGCTAGAAATTTGGTCCAGCGGGAAAAAGTTTATAATCAAAGTTTGCTGATAAATCTTGTGTTCAAGTGAGTGAGTAGTAAGCGTGACGCTAGGGGAGGTAATCCAGAAATGACGAATTTTTTTCGGCGGAACTCTTGTGATTACGTTAGTCAAATGTAGTCAAATCGCCGAATCCCTTCCTCCTAATTGACTACGTCATTTCTGAACGGCCCTACTTGTGTCAGTGTGAAACATTACTTCACTTTTCACTGCTAAAATGCTTTTTAAATACTTCGTTAAAAATTTATGTTTATTATCAAAGCTATTTTTTGTACCAATCTATCAATAGTTTGCGAAAATATAGGTAAACATGAGTTAAATTTTTTTTAATCGCATCGATCGCTTTGTCGCACCGACTGTGACACTGTCTGACTGTCTGTCTGACTGACACCTTTGTCGGACCGACACCTTTGTTCAAGCGGACAACTTTGTGTCACTGACACCTTTGTTCGTGTCGGCATCTCTGCGAAACACCGATGACAACAACCAGACCAAAATTTCACTTCATTCTTCATTCTTCTTCAAGACCGATCGCCGACCGATCGTATCGGTTGCTCTTCATATACCAAGTATTCAACAGATAGCTTGCACTTCTAGTATTATTAACAGTCGTGCGATTTTTTTGTACCGATAGGTGCGAATAGTGCGCTATATTTTTGTACCGATAGGTGCGATAGGTGCGAATAGTGTACAATATTTTCTGAGATTTGCATCCACTAATTTCGCTTAATTAAAAATGATGTTTCGCGGCTTTTTGATCGGCTTATTCATTTTTTCCATGGCACGGAAATGGAGTATTTCCATTTCGAATCAAAACTTTTCACTAAAATCGGGCAATTGGACTGATCAAATTCACATTCATGCCAGTTTTTACAAATCCATAATTAGAAATGTGGTGAAATCGAATGACCAGAAGGTATAAAAATATTAATTCAAATGTATTTACTTATCATACCAACAAAAATACTTAGATATTTTGTATACCTGGGGCCCGTCAGGGCCAGGTAATGTTAATCGCCAACATTGTTATCTGTTGTCCTTTTGTGAAAGTATTGGAGGCACATGGCTTAGTGGTTAGAGCATTGGCCTTGCAATCAAAAGGTTGTGAGTTCAATTCTCAGACCGGGTGATGTGTTGTTTCCTTGAGCAAGACACTTTATTTCACGTTGCTCCAGTTTACTCAGCTGTAGAAATGAGATGATAGGGACTGGGGTCCCTATCATTCCACTGCAAAATGGTCATGGAGGGTGCCACGGCAAAAAAAGCACCCACCACTCACTGTAAATGAGGTTGGTGTTAGGAAGGGCATCCAGCTGTAGAAATCAAGCCAGAATCAGTTCCCGTCCCACCCTTGCAAGCAGGGAAAAAGCGGACGTAAAATGAAATGATGATGATGATGATGATTGGTGGTTCATGTCGGCTCTAATGATCTGAATCCTCGTCACACCGTTGGCACTACAAAGCTGTGCAAAGTAATACAATAATTTTTGCCCAAGTATTTTTTATTAATCATTTATTTGTAAATTAAGGACAAAGTGCCCATTCGAGGCACAAAACCGGAAAAACAGGGGAAGAGTCTCTTTGCAAGGCTACAGAAAATAGCGGAAAAGCACCACTGTACACCCATTTTCTACAGTGGTGTCATTCCACGTCCACAAAGTGTAATTGAAAATAAAAATGACTTGGGCAAGAGAAATTCTCGTTTGGAAAAGTTTAATTACTGCATGAAAGAAATGATTCAAAAATTGAACTTGCCCAATCTTCACAACATTGAAAATTGGTAAAAATTTGACAAATCTGACTTCAAACCAGATATGATTCATTTGAACAATGTTGGAAATCTTAAATTGACACAAATTTTTGCCAATGTTTTTGCCACCTGATCCTTGTTCTATGGCTGACTGAATAATTTTGTGACTTAATAAAATGTCATCATACTAGTAATGCACAATGGTCATTTTTAAATTTAAATTTTATTAAATAATTGTTGCTTGCATTGCCTTAAAATAGTAACAAGAATGTACACATACTTTTTAAAAATACATCATTATCAGTCAAATCAGTCAAATGTCACTAAAAGCCAGGTGGTCGATAACAACTTCTATAAGATTAGTTACATGCTCACACATTGGATCACCTCTCATCAATGGCATTGGGTGTCTGAGATAATCGTGGAGATAACTGATGAAGTCACAAATGAATTGATGGTCTTCCAGTGTGAACAACTCCCTATATCCATTGATATATGTGATGGCTTCCGATTCATGGGTGCATTTTATGAGGAATTCCATGCATCCGATTTTCAGTGATTCAATGGGCATTTTATCAGAGATGATAAGGTATTTGACCACGTTTTGCTTTGTAAGTAAATTGGAGGGAATCACTGCAGTCAAAGTCATTTCTTTGCATGGGTTTTTGTCCATTCTAAAAAGTTAAAATGATAAAGTATTACTACTATATAACTTACATCTATTGTTGTAACACCATTGAAATGCACAAGTTTCACCAATTCACTATTATGCACTAATCATCTCAAATGCATTCATGATTTACTAGCTTTGTCATTAAGCCAGTTGCCTCAACTAGATTGCAATTATACTCAAAAGAACTTTAAAATGTCAATCACTTGTCAGTAATTCACTATGATCATTTAATTATTAGTTAGTTGTTGCTTGCATTGCCTTAAAAAATAGTAGACCAGATAGAAAAATGCGTACAGCAAAAAAAAGTAATATTGTTGGAATATAAACCTTTAAAAATACAGGACAAGAAACTAAAATAAAACTTTAAAAGAATAGGACAAGAAACTAAGATAAAACTTTAAAAGAATAGGACAAGAAACTAAGATAAAACTTTAAAGAATTGGACAAGAAATAAAAAATGTTACAATAATATTAGTGGCAAATTTTTTTTATTCGTTTCCTGTGCTATGCCCCAGTATCTTCTTGATTAGTGGATAATAATTGTCATGCTCTCATTGTGCGTTGCCCCTGAGCGGTTGGTTCTGGTTGGGGTTGGTTGGCTGAGCGGTTCTGCTCCGTCAGAATGACCATTGCAAGAAGAATTGGCCGATGCAGCTGCAGGTCTCCTCCAAGAATGCACTTCTGGTCCCGCAACACCAGACGAAGATGGAGAAGACGACCGGGACAAGATGTCGACTCTGACCACCGACTACAGCACCTCCCTAAACCACCGGTCCTCCCTCCCTCTGTCCCGTCATCCCTCCAGTCCTCCTGCTCCCCCTTCCTGTACCAGAAAGCTGTGGCACGCATTCATCTGGACTGCCGGACTTGAACTCAAGGACAAGATGCAAGGAGAAGATGGACGGGTTGGTCAAGATCAAGGATGAGCGGGACGACAAGACCGTCCGCTGCTGCTCAAGATCTGTGCTCATGGGCCCATGGGTCTATTCACATTATGCATGACACATGAGGCGTGTCACCGAATGATGAAATAGGGGTATGGTTATGGCCCAATTGGTGTTCAAACCAGGATCAAATGATCCCCCGGTCTGACGACGACCTCTGAATGTGGAACCCAGAGCCTATGAATGTGGAACTCGATTTTTTACCAATAAAAATTTTAAAGGTTTATATTCCAACAATATTACTTTTTTTTGCTGTACGCATTTTTCTATCTGGTATATATATGTATATGGGTGTAGGCTGAAAAAGTTCATAGTCTGACCAAGATACTCATGGAATGACCAAATGAGGTTTATTTTTCAACATAGTCCCTGGAAAGAAACAATTCAGTTATTAATAAGAAGAGTTGAAATTAATGCTGGGAAGATTTCACAGCTCTAGCATCACTCCTTCATAGGTTGATCAAGATACTCTCATGGAATGACCAAATGAGGTTTATTTTTCAACATAGTCCCTGCAAAGAAACAATGCAGTTATTATTAAGAAGAAGAGTTGAAATTAATGCATACAAGATTTCACAGCACTAGCATCACTCCTTCATGGCCAGCCTATGAACTTTTCAGCCTACCCTCGTATATGTCTGGCAAAATTTCCTGATTATTTTGAAACAATCCACAATATTCATCAGTCTTTAATGTTATCGGGGTCATTACTTATTCTCATTATATGTTCTTTTTATTGTTTTTACTTTCAGAAGATTAGGGAGACCAAATATTTATTAAATAATAATAATAATAACTGAAAATATAAAAATAATATTAAAAAATATATATAAAAATGAGTGTAGATTCTTATGACCGTGAGTTAAACTGATATCTCCCTTAGTTTGATTTTAACCCCTGTTTAACTCTTAACGTCCTGTACCATGTGAAACTAAATTTGTTAAGGCATCCTTGAAACTACAAACATCACTGTGACTCCATCAGGTTAAAAATTGAAGTCTTTGCTCAAATACTGCAAATTTTCACAACTGTCTGTCTACCAGTAAATATTTGAATTAAGAAAGTAAACCAGTAAAGATACTATAAACATTTGACTTAACAAACCACGTGAAAACATATTAACAAGTCATTCTTGAAAAGTACAAAACAACACTATGACTGCATCACCTTAGAAATTAAAGCCTTATCTAATATTACAAACTTTAAGAAGAATCGTCCACTAGTTAAGATACTGTAAACATTTGAATTAACAAAGAATATGAAACTACATTAGCAAGACATTCTTCAAAAGTAAAAAAACAACACTTTGACTACATCACATTAAAAATTAAAGTCTTGACTCTAATACTGTAAATTTTAACAACAAACTGTCTACCAGTAAAGATACTATAAACATTTGAATTATGAAACCACATTAGTAAGCCATTCTTGAAAACTACAAAATAGCACTTTGACTGCATCATATTGAAAATTAAAGCATTTACTTTAATACTGTAAATTTTAACAACAATTTGTCCATTAGGGCGGTGCCTCAGCAGGGCTCAGCTGGATGGCTGGAACAGGTAAAAGAGTAAGCCTTTAGTACAAAACAACACTATAACTACACTGCATTAATAATTAAGTCTTTATGTAAATTTACTACAAATTTTCACAACAATCTGTCTACCAATAAAGATACTTTAAAAATTTGAATTAAGAAATCACATTAGTAAGACATACTTGAAAAGTTCAAGACAGCGCTATGACTGTATCAGTTTAAAAATTTAAGTATTTATTCTAATAGTACAAATTTTTACAACAATCTGTCTACTAGTTAAGATACTATAAACATTTGAATTAACAAACTACATTAGCAAGACATTCTTGAAAAGTACAAAACAACGCTATGACTGTATCATATTAAATAATAAAGTCTTTATGTAAATTTACTACAAATTTCCACAACAATCTGTCAACCAGTAAAGATACTTTAAACATTTGAATTAACAAACCACATTAGTATAAAAGTACAAGACAGCATTATGACTGCATCACATTAAATATTAAAGTCTTTCCTCTAATGTTGCAAATTGTAAAAATAATCTGTCCACCAGTAAAGATACTATAAACATTTAGTACAAAACAACACTATGACTACATCACATTAAATATTAAAGTCTTTACTGAAATACTAGAAATATCCACAACAATCTGTCAACCAGTAAAGATACTACAAACATTTGAATTAACAAACCTATGTAAAGAAAAAAAGAAATATTTTCAAATTCAATACAGGATGTTAAGAGTTAACCTTGTGTTATATTTATAACCCATATTCCACCCACTGCCACCTTCTGTTGCTTATTTGCGGCAGTTTGTTGGAGTAGATTCCATTTTATTACCCCTTCCCTACTACCACCACCACCACTACTACTACCACCACTACTATTACTACTACCACCACCCTTTTTTCACCTTGACCTTGAGCAGTCATACAACTTGTTCAACTTTTGTCCCCTATTTTTTACATCAACTATCCCTTTTTTTGTTTTTGACCACACCGTACAACTTGTTCAACTCTTTTGTCCCCTATTTTTTACATCAACTTTTCCTTTGTCTTTTGTTTTTGACCACACCATACAACTTGTTCAACTTTTGTCCCCTATTTTTTGTTTCAACTGAACCTTGATAGCCCTGTTTATCTTGAGCAGTCAAACTACTTGTTCAACTTTTGTCCCCTATTTATTTCCATCAACCATATCTTTTTTTTATGTTTGACCACACCATACAACTTGTTCAACTCTTTTGTCCCCTATTTTTTTGTATCAACCATACCTTGATAGCCCTGTTCACTTTGAGCAGTCATACAACTTGTTTGACTCATTTTGTCCCCTATTTTTTTGTATCAACCATACCTTTGAAACCCTGTTCACCTTGAGCTGTCGTACTACTTGTTCAACTCTTTTGTCCCCTATTTTTTTCAATCAACTATTGCTTGATAGTCCTGTTATCAATTCCCACTATCTTTTGTTTTTTGTTTTTGACAACCCCACACCACCGTTTTGCTTCTATACCAATTCCAGTACTGTTTAGTTCTTTGTTTCTTTTTTTTACATATATATTTAAAAATATATTTACTTATATTTGCTGGCCTATTGGACGCCCCCACCCAGTGCTGGATTCAGGACAAATGAGGTCCTGTGCTAGTTAAGTTATGAGACCCCTTACTTGGACCCTGAAGGAGGTAAACAAATTTTTTGGCAGAGAAGACGGGCTCCCTTCTCCTCTCCTGCCCGGCAGGGCCCTTTGTTTAAGCACACCTGCGTATTTTAATGATAGGGGCCACAGTCCTATCATGTTGTTACAGCTCACACCTATATAGGTTTAGTTGGTAGACGGAAACTAGCATCACTCCTTCATAGGCTGACCAAGATACTCTCATGGAATGACCAAATGATATATTCCCTAGAAAGAAACAATGCAGTTATTAATAAGAAGAGTTGAAAATTAATGCAAGCAAGATTTCACAGCTTTAGCATCACTTCCTCATAGGTTGACCAAGATACTCTCATGGATGACCAAATGAGGTTTATTTTTCAACATAGTCCCTGGAAAGAAATAATGCAGTTATTAATAAGAAGAGTTGAAAATTAATGCATGAAAGATTTCACAGCTCTAGTATCACTCCTGCATAGTCAGCCTATGAAATTTTCAGCCAACCCATACACTGGACCACCTGCCTAGAGTGGTGTACAAAAATGTGTTGTGACAAATTACATCTTGTTATGGCCCAATTTCAACTGTGAGTCAGTTAGAATAACAGTAATTGTCTAAATTAACCCTTCCTCAAAAATCTATGGTTTTGTAGCAATTTCAAAAGATTGCTGCTGCTGTTGTTGTTGTTGTATCATGATGATGATCATCATCATGGTTTTGAGGTCAAGGGAATGGTACTGTCGGTAGAGTGTCAAAAACATGATAGCAGAGGGGACCTTATTAATACACCAATGAAACCTCCTGTGAGATACAACCTTGTATGTGGCCAGCTAAACCTACATAGCTGTGAACTGTAACAACTGATAGGATAGAGGTCTTTATCATTAAAACATCAATGAAACCTCCACATTAGAAGCAACCTTATATGTGGCCAGCTAAACCTACATAGCTGTGAACTGTAACAACTGATAGGATAGAGGTCTTTATCATTAAAACGTCAATGAAACCTCCACATTAGAAGCAACCTTATATGTGGCCAGCTAAACCTACATAGCTGTGAACTGTAACAACTGATAGGATAGAGGTCTTTATCATTAAAATGTCAATGAAACCTCCACATTAGAAACAACCTTGTATGTGGCCAGCTAAACCTACATAGCTGTGAACTGTAACAACTGATAGGATAGAGGTCTTTATCATTAAAACGTCAATGAAACCTCCACATTAGAAGCAACCTTGTATGTGGCCAGCTAAACCTACATAGCTGTGAACTGTAACAACTGATAGGATAGAGGTCTTTATCATTAAAACGTCAATGAAACCTCCACATTAGAAGCAACCTTATATGTGGCCAGCTAAACCTACATAGCTGTGAACTGTAACAACAACATGATAGTACATAAAGACAAAGATACTTCGTATCATGTTGCTTAAGACTGGAGCCCCTATCATTGATACACCAGAGAAACTTTCTATAAGACACAAGCTTATAGGAGGCCAGCTAAACCTACATAGGTGTGAGCTATAATATGATAGGACTGGAGCTCCTATCATTAAAATAACTGAGAAACCTGTGAGATGCAACCTTATAGGAAGCCGACTAAACCTACATAGTTATGAGCTGTGAGATGCAATCTTATAGGAGGCCAGCTAAACCCACATAGGTGTGAGATGTAACAACAACTTGATAGGTCTGGGGCCCCTATCATGAAAATACCAGAGAAACTTTCTGAGGCCAGCTAAACCTACATAGGTGTGAGCTGTAATAATATGATAGGACTGGGGCCCCTACCATTAAAATGCTCAAGAAATCTTCTATGAGATGCAAGCTTATAGGAGGCTAATTAAACCTACATAGGTGTGAGCTGTAACACGGGGGCACCCTTATATGTGGCCAGCTAAACCTACATAGGTGTGAGCTGTAACAACATGATAGGATTGTGGCACCTATCATGAAAACACCCAAGAAATCTATGTGGGGGCAACCTTATATGTGGCCGGCTATACCTACATAGGTGTGAGCTGTAACACAGGGGCACCCTTATATGTGGCCAGCTAAACCTACATAGGTGTGAGCTGTAACAACATGATAGGATTGTGGCACCTATCATGAAAACACCCAAGAAATCTATGTGGGGCAACCTTATATGTGGCTGGCTATACCAACATAGGTGTGAACTGTAACAATATGATAGGATTGTTGCCTTTAGCATTTACTATTGTATTTTTGCGGTAAAGCCTTTATCTCACATAATATCGAATCTATGAGATTTTGAAGGTGTTATTAATTATTTTGAGAACAATACCTTAACATCAGTATGAGTGGCTGGTTTGAACAGAAAGAGGTGAGAGAATTCTGGCCAGATATGGCCAGTTTAAATGCTAAAGGGTTAAAATACCTCCCTCAAACAGATCTATGACATTGTACTTTGATCTTTGGCGGTAGAAACAATCAGACCTTGTCATGTTATCGTTTATACTTTTTTTCAGTTAACAATTTACATTCTCTCATCGTTAGAGAATTAGAATGACTGGGGAAAAATATTCAGATTTATTCCTACTGCATTCCTTATTTAATTGATTTTAATCAATTCATTTGATTAATTTTTTAAAAAATCACCGTTAATGCTGTAGATCAGAGGTTATCAAACTTTTTGGGTCACCCCCGATCACGGCCACGTGATACACTCAGACCCCCCCCCCCCTATTTTCAGACAGATCTGCCTACATGCAAATTGTAATTAATATACTGTGAAGGCACAAGGCTCAGTGGTTAGAGCATTGGCCTTGCAATCGAAAGGTTGTGAGTTCAATTCTCGGACTGGGTGATGTGTTGTTTCCTTGAGCAAGACACTTTATTTCACATTGCTCCAGTTTACTCAGCTGTAGAAAGGAGATGATAGGGACTGGGGTCCCTATCATTCCACTGTAAAGTGGTCGTGGAGGGTGCCACTGCAAAAAAGCAGCCACCACTCACTGTAAAGTGGTCGTGGAGGTGCCACAACGAAAAAGCTCCCAGCACTCATTGTAAATGAGGTTGGTGTTAGGAAGAGCATCCAGCTGTAGAAATCAAGCCAGAATCAGTTCTCGTATGAGCAAGACAAGGTCAGCCGACCGGACACTGCCCACAACAGGACAACCCGTCTAACCCATGCTAGCGTGGAAGAACGGATGTAAAACGGTGATGGTGAGGATGATACCGTATTTCCCAGCGCCGAAGACGCTTCGTCCTTGAGGACACACCCTAACTTTGACAACCAAAAATTTGAAAAAAAATAATAACAACCTTTGGCCCCAGGACGCATGGTAGATTTTTGAGACTTATTTTAGGGAAAAAGTAGCGTCTTTGATGCTTGGAAAAATGGTGTATATAAATAAAATCGTTAATTTATATATAATAAATAATATATATACCATGTATAAATAAATATTATATATTTCTTTTATTATACTATATTTATATATAATTGTTTCTACGTTAGGCACAAGGCCAGCAATTGCCCAGTGTATTACTGGTACTTTATATAATATATATCATTTAGTATTCAATATATTACTATATCATCTCTACCACCTCCACCTCAGGCGCCAGTGCGCCCTGGACCTTCTCAATAAGGCCCACTTTGGGAACCTTTGATGTAGATAATGATTTGTTCTCATTACTGAGTAGGTTAATATTACTCTTGGGTCCCAAATAATAGGGGGTAGTGGAATAACCATCAGTAATATTTCTAGGTTGTCTTCGTTGATTTAAAAAAAAAAAACCAGAATTAGTCGTTTAGTTTACTTATTGAGACCCTCACTCCGCAGCCCATCCTATTTATTTTATAACATATGGGATTTCTAGTAATGTACCTTTTTGGGGAGGTAGGTCATGCATACTTTTTAATGTCTAAAGAAAATTAATTGTTGCAGGAATGCTACCATTTAAAGCAAAATTTAATAACGAGGTGGGTGGGTGGGGGTGGGGGTGTTGTTGAAAAATAGCGAGGGTGGGATGGGAGTGTCACTGTTTTGTCAGGTTGCTATCACCTACTTAACAGAACTACAAAACTAGTTGTGTATCACTCCAATTGTTATATTGTTCTTCTTCACCCACTTATTCCTGAGAGAGTCGTGGGACCAGCAGAGTCCTCAAACACTTCTTCCAGTGGGTCCTGTCAGAAGCAACCGTCTCCAACTGATCCAGTTGTTTGACTTGTAACAACACGATAAGACTGGAGGCCCTTCATCATTAAAACGCCTGAGAAACCTCCTATGAGTTACAACCTTATAGGAAGTCAGTGAAACCTACACAGGTGTGACTTGTAGCAACATAATAGGGTTCAGACCCCTATTATTAAAATAGTTCAAGGATGTTATCCAACCATCTCACTCTGGGTCTACCCCTGGATCTCTTACCTGTTGGTTTCTTAGATGTTTTAATGATAGGGGCCACAGTCCTATCATGTTGTTACAGCTCACACCTATGTAGGTTTAGATAAGGTTGTATCTCAAAGTATTTCAATGATAAGGGCCCCAGACCTATCATGTTACAGCTCACAACTATGTAGGTTTAGCTGGGCTCCTATAAGGTTGCATCTCAGAGTAGGTTTCTTGCTTATTTTAATGATTGGGGCCCCTATCCTATCATGTTACAGCTCACACCTATGTAGATTTTAGCTCGTCTCCTACAAGAGTGCATTTTGGATGTTTTAATGATAGGGGCTCCAATCTAAAAGAAGAAATGAAGTGTCTTGCCCTATGACCTATCATATTGTTACAGCCTAAAGTAGAAACAATTATTTAAATGTAGCTACAAGTAAAGCTGCAAATAGCGTAAACAGAAAGCAATATACAACTCGTGCACATGTTCTAGAATGCAGCCTAAATATTTAAAACCTTGATTGTATTGATCAATGTTCAATGTTAATCAGACACAGAACTGTGACACCTGATAAACGACAATACACCTGAGGTGTTTGTCGTAGAATATCTACATGAAGGTTATTTACTTTTGAACCGAAAATAATTCTCATGATTAATGTGAATATTACAGTTCTATCATGTTGTTATTGCTGTTGTTGTTGTTGTTGCTGTTGTTGTTGCTGTTGTTGTTACAGCTCACACCTATGTAGGTTTTAGCTGGCCTCCTATAAGTTTGCATCCCTTAGGACAGGCTTGTCAAACTGAGGGTCCCTCAAGAGTCACATTGGTCACATATGTGTTGTCTGAAGGCCAGTTTAGCTGGCTTCCTAAAAGTTTGAATCTTATAGGAGGTTTCTTGGTTATTATAATATTAAGGGCCTGAACCCTATTATGTTGCTACAGGTCACACCTGTGTAGGTTTCACTGACTTCCTATAAAGTTGTAACTCATAGGAGGTTTCTCAGGCGTTTTAATGATGAAGGGCCTCCGTCCTATCATGTTGTTACAGGTCACACCTATGTAGGTTTCAGCTGGCCTCCTATAAGTTTGCATCCCCTAAGACAGGCATGTCAAACTGAGGGTCCCTCGAGGGCCACATGGGTCATATATGAGTTGTCTGAGGGCCACACATGACAACTATTTGCGCACATTACAACTAATTTTATTTTTTTGTATTACGAAGATAAAACATGTTCACGCTGTAAAAATCTTTGTGCGGGCCGCAGGTCTTCTTGTAAAGGGCTGCATGTTTGACATGCCTGCCCTAGGAGGTGTCTTAGATATTTTATTGATAGGGGCCCCAGTTTTACGTTCTTGTTTTAAAGCTAAAAAAAAACCCAACATAGTAGAATTGATTGACAAGATCCCAGACCTCATTCGCTCACCAAGTGAAGTGGACCTCATCAAATCTGACCAAGGAAACAATGTTTCCATTGGTCTTTCCATTGCTGATACTATCTTCTGGTTGCAACTCCTGGCAGAAAGAGCAACATGAAATAAAGTGTTTTTCTTAAGGATATAACACGTCGCCTGGTCTAGGAATTGAACTCACATCCTCACGGTTGTGAATCTAATCCTCTAAGCACTAAACCATGCTCCTTCACATCGAAAAAGAAAAGAAAACCACCACCACCACCACCACTACAGAAACAACAATACTAACACTACAACAACAACTAAAACAACAACAAAACTCAGTTGTACTGACATGAACTTTCATCTGAATTATAAAATAAACAAAGAAGCATTATTTAGCTTCAGATGAGATGGAAACCAGCAGAAAACCCATAAATATGAGTGGCACCATTTTTACTGATTAAAATAACAATAACAGCAATTATCAACAGTAAAATAACAAGAAATCTAAACTATAATAAAAGAAGGTCTGCGGGGGGGGGGGGGGGGGGGGGGGGGGGACTGCGTATGGTTTATTTTTTTTTTATCCCATTAGTAAAATAAGTTGGATTACTTTGAATAAATAATTGTTTCTACTTTAGGCACAAGGCCAGCAATTACTCAGTACATTACTGGTACTTTATTTTATCGACTCTGGACTCTGTAAGGATGAAAGGCAAAGTTAAGCTTGGCAGGATTTGAACTCAGACCATAAAGGGCCGTAACTCTGTGCTGCAAAGCATGGTGTCCGACCCTCTAACGATACTGCCAATTCACCGACCTAAATAATTGTTTCTTATATAGGCAAAAGGCCGGCAATTTTGGGGGAGGGGAAAGTCGATTAAATTGACCCCAGTGCGTGACTGGTACTTTATTTTATCGACCCCGTAAGGATGAAAGGCAAAGTTAACCGCGGCGGGATTTGAGCTCATATCATAAAGGACCATAACTCTATGCGTCAAAGCATGGCGTCCGGCCCTCTACCGATACTGCCAACACCGACCTAAATGAATGAATATTACATAATTTATTTACTAAATTTCGTAAAAATAAATAATTTAAAATTGACTTCTTTTCAAAGTTGCACTTCCGGTATATCGTTGCCGCCACCACCACCACCACCACCACTTCTACTACCATATATATATAGAAATAGAGGGTGTGTTATGTCAACACTTCCGGTATATCGTTGCCACCACCACCACTTCAACTACCATATATATATAAAAATAGAGGGTGTGTTATGTCAACACTTCCGGTATATCGTTGCCACCACCACCACTTCTACTACCATATATATATAGAAATAGAGGGTGTGTTATGTCAACACTTCTGGTATATCGTTGCCACCACCACCACCACCACTTCAACTACCATATATATAGAAATAGAGAGTGTGTGATGTCAACACTTCCGGTGGCGATCACTTAAATAAACATACTAATTTTCTGTCACTAATTTTCCCTTAATACAGTTTATATATAATATCGCCTTTTTTTAATGTATCATGGATTACGTTACTGATTACATAAGACAATGTAATAACGTCTTCGTTCAATTTCTGTGTATATTGTGAATTGTATATTGTCAATTACGATTTTATTTGATCATATCTACATGCATATATACTTGCGTATAATATCAACATACACACTACACATGCTAGCAGAAAACCACCCGAAAGGTGGTTTTTCCTCTAGTAGTTATAATGTGGCGTAGAAGTGAGATGAGATGTAAAACAAAGGAATGTTACTGAGTTAGTTGATGAATTAATATATACTAACTGAACCCTTTAGCATTCAAACCAGCCATATCTGGCCAGAATTCTCTCACCTCTTTCTGTTCAAACTGGCCATAACTGGCCACTCATACTGATGTTAAGGTATAGTTCTCAAAATAATCTAATCTAATCTGGTTGGTTCTTCTTATTTACACTCACAAATAAGAAGAACCAGGGCTGCCCCTAGGAGCTGTGGATTTGGTGTACTTCATATTTGTTTTGGTTGCTGAATACAATGAGGGGTCGCTGCTTCTCCTGAAGGTCAATAGTTCTCTTCTAACTCAAACAGGAGCACCTTTCCATTGTCAATTTGCATTAATCATCTGCAAAGCCGCATTGTTCTTAGAACCACTACACCAGTCTTTTGATGTGTGCAGCTGGAACTACTGCCACCCATTGATTTGGCAGGATTTTTTTTTTAGATGACCGTTGACTCTTATGAGTTCTTCCACCCTTTGTCAGGTTTTGTTTTTTGTCCTGCAGGGTGTCCAAAATCACCCTCCTCACCAAGTAAGCTTGGTGGGGTTGCCGGTTTAGTCGCTGATGACCCAACCATGCGACAGGTTGTACTGGGTTTCACGCTACCAGTAGCACCTGACATAAAATAAATAATCAAAATCTCATAGCTTTGATATTATGTGAGATAATCATGTGAGGTAAAGCCTTTACCATGAAAATAGTATATATAGAGTAATGTAAATGTTATGTGAGGTATTATGTGAGGTAAAGCCTTTACTGTGAAAATACAATAGTATATATAGAGTAATGTAAATGTTATGTGAGATATTATGTGAGGTAAAGCCTTTACTGTGAAAATACAATAGTATATATAGAGTAATGTAAATGTTATGTGAGATATTACAGAAATGTAAATATTATGTGAGGTAAAGCCTTTACCATGAAAATACAATAGTATATATAGAGTAATGTAAATGTTATGTGAGATATTATGTGAGGTAAAGCCTTTACAGTGAAAATACAATAGTATATATAGAGTAATGTAAATGTTATGTGAGATATTACAGAAATGTAAATGTTATGTGAGGTAAAGCCTTTACCGTGAAAATACAATAGTATATATAGAGTAATGTAAATGTTATGTGAGATATTATGTGAGGTAAAGCCTTTACAGTGAAAATACAATAGTATATATAGAGTAATGTAAATGTTATGTGAGATATTATGTGAGGTAAAGCCTTTACAGTGAAAATACAATAGTATATATAGAGTAATGTAAATGTTATGTGAGATATTATGTGAGGTAAAGCCTTTACAGTGAAAATACAATAGTATATATAGAGTAATGTAAATGTTATGTGAGATATTACAGAAATGTAAATGTTATGTGAGGTAAAGCCTTTACCGTGAAAATACAATAGTATATATAGAGTAATGTAAATGTTATGTGAGATATTATGTGAGGTAAAGCCTTTACAGTGAAAATACAATAGTATATATAGAGTAATGTAAATGTTATGTGAGATATTATGTGAGGTAAAGCCTTTACAGTGAAAATACAATAGTATATATAGAGTAATGTAAATGTTATGTGAGATATTATGTGAGGTAAAGTCTTTACTGTGAAAATACAATAGTATATATAGAGTAATGTAAATGTTATGTGAGATATTATGTGAGGTAAAGTCTTTACTGTGAAAATATAATAGTATATATAGAGTAATGTAAATGTTATGTAAGATATTATGTGAGGTAAAGCCTTTACAGTGAAAATACAATAGTATATATAGAGTGATGTAAATGTTAAAGGGTTGAAAGGGACAGTAAGGTGATTAGCGTGTGAAAGATAAATGAATTTTGTACATAGGTGTTTTGGTGTTTTATATTGTTGCTCTAGCAGTACCACTGGGTGACTTGTCAGCTTTGGAATAATATTTCACCAATGAGTCGGAACATGGAAGAGCCGAACTCCCACTGTCATCACCTCCATCTCTCTCGCCCTCCCCATTTCTCTGTATAGTGAGCAAATGGGGTCCCATGTGCTGGCCGCCCCACGGCCCAGGTGGACAGAATGGAGAAGGCATTTCCCCGGATGGTAAGGGAGATGCGCTGGAAGAGCCATTCCATCTTGTGAGGCTCACACCTGCGGCTGGCCAGCTCGGCGCCTGTGGTGGTAAGTAGGGGGGTAGACCTACGGCCAAGGACACCAGAAGTCTTCACTGCTAGAAGTCTCCAGTGCCTATGGTGGTAAGTAGGAATGTGCTTGTCATCTGATGTGTGTCTGATACTATTGGAGTACTGCGAAAACTAAGACATTTGTCCTCTCTAGAGCCCAGTTAAACCTACATAGGTCTGATCTGCAACAACATAATAGGATACAGGGCAAAACACTTCCTTTCATGTTGTTTCAGACTGGAACCCCTATCATTAAAACACCTTATGAGATGCACAACAACATGATAGGACATAAAGACAAAGATACTTCATTTCATGTTGCTTAAGACTGGAGCCCCTATCATTGATACACCAGAGAAACTTTCTATAAGACACAAGCTTATAGGAGGCCACCTAAACCTACATAGGTGTATGCTGTAACAACATGATAGGATTAAGAACCCTATCATTAAAACACTATTGAAACCTCCTGTGAAATACACCTTGTAGGGGACTAGCTAAACATCCATAGGTATGTTCTATAATAACAATATAATAGGACAGGGTCCCCTGTCTGTAAAACTCTAGTGAAACCTTCTTTGAGATAAAACCTTGTAGGAGGCCAGCTAAACCTCCATAGGTGTGTGCTGTAACATCATGATAGGCCAGGGTCCCCTATCTGTAAAACCCTAGTGAAACCTCCTATGAGATAAAACCTTGTAAGAGGCCAGCAAAACCTCCATAGATGTGAGCTGTAACCACAACCACAACAATCACTATTAGCCATAGGTATGAGAATTGGCTGGAGCAGAGCAGAAATAAAGGCAAGCTGTCTCACTCGCATTGTTCTCTCTCATTGTCAGCAACTCACAGGTGCTAATAATGGCAAGCCACCATGTAGCCAACAATGTTTCCATGCTCCAACAGCTGTAACATTATCTAATTATACTGAGATAATCAGCATGCATGTAAAATATGATGTGCAGCATTATTGGACTTTGTTTTCTGCAATCACTTTCTCATATCACATCAAATTGATTGGAATCAATCATTGTACTGTCATTGAATTGAAATATTTCCATGTGCAAATGACTCCTCTCTCATTGTCAGCAACTCACAGGTGCTAATAATGGCATGTTTCCATGCTCCAACAGCTGTAACATTATCTAATTATACTGAGATAATCAGCATACATGTAAAATATGATGTGCAGCATTATTGGATTTTGTTTTCTGCAATCACTTTCTCATATCACATCAAATTGATTGGAATCAATCATTGTACTGTCATTGAATTGAAATATTTCCATGTGCAAATGACTCCTCTCTCATTGTCAGCAACTCACAGGTGCTAATAATGGCAAGCCACCATGTAGCCAACAATGTTTCCATGCTCCAACAGCTGTAACATTATCTAATTATACTGAGATAATCAGCATACATGTAAAATATGATGTGCAGCATTATTGGACTTTATTTTCTGCAATCACTTTCTCATATCACATCAAATTGATTGGAATCAATCATTGTACTGTCATTGAATTGAAATATTTCCATGTGCAAATGACTCCTCTCTCATTGTCAGCAACTCACAGGTGCTAATAATGGCAAGCCACCATGTAGCCAACAATGTTTCCATGCTCCAACAGCTGTAACATTATCTAATTATACTGAGATAATCAGCATACATGTAAAATATGATGTGCAGCATTATTGGACTTTGTTTTCTGCAATCACTTTCTCATATCACATCAAATTGATTAGAATCAATCATTGTACTGTCATTGAATTGAAATATTTCCATGTGCAAATGACTCATGAGACTGTGTCTGTCTCTTACCTATAAATTATATTATAAATAAACTGCAAAAAGGTAAGAAAAATACATGATTTTCTCATCAAATCTATTATTGTTCCAGCTCTCATCTATTAGCTGGCTTCATTCAAGGTTGTATTTCATTTGTGTTTTAATGATAAGGACACCCAGTCCTATCATGTTGTTATATCTCACACCTATGTAGTTTTAACTGGCCTCATACAAGGTTGCATTTCATAAGGAGGTTTCATTGGTTTTTTAATGATAAGGACCCCAGTCCTCTCATGTTGTTACAGCTCACACCAATGTAGGTTTAGCTGGTCTCATATAAGCTTGCATCTCATTAGTTTCTCAGGTGTTTTAATGATAGGGGCCACAAACCTATCATGTTATTACAGTTGACATCCATGTAGGTTTAGCTGGTCTCATATAAGCTTGCATCTCATCAGTTTCTCGGGTGTTTTAATGATAGGGGCCACAAACCTATCATGTTATTACAGTTAACACCCATGTTTGTTTAGCTGGTCTCATATAAGCTTGCATCTCATTAGTTTCTCAGGTGTTTTAATGATAGGGGCCACAAACCTATCATGTTATTACAGTTGACATCCATGTAGGTTTAGCTGGTCTCATATAAACTTGCATCTCATTAGTTTCTCAGGTGTTTTAATGATAGGGGCCACAAACCTATCATGTTGTTACAGTTGACACCCACATAAGTTTAGCTGGTCTCATATAAACTTGCATTTCATCAGTTTCTTGGGTGTTTTAATGATAGGGGCCACAAACCTATCATGTTATTACAGTTGACATCCATGTAGGTTTAGCTGGTCTCATATAAGCTTGCATCTCATCAGTTTCTCGGGTGTTTTAATGATAGGGGCCACAAACCTATCATGTTATTACAGTTAACACCCATGTTTGTTTAGCTGGTCTCATATAAGCTTGCATCTCATTAGTTTCTCAGGTGTTTTAATGATAGGGGCCACAAACCTATCATGTTATTACAGTTGACATCCATGTAGGTTTAGCTGGTCTCATATAAACTTGCATCTCATTAGTTTCTCAGGTGTTTTAATGATAGGGGCCACAAACCTATCATGTTGTTACAGTTGACACCCACATAAGTTTAGCTGGTCTCATATAAACTTGCATTTCATCAGTTTCTTGGGTGTTTTAATGATAGGGGCCACAAACCTATCATGTTATTACAGTTGACATCCATGTAGGTTTAGCTGGTCTCATATAAGCTTGCATCTCATCAGTTTCTCAGGTGTTTTAATGATAGGGGCCACAAACCTATCATGTTATTACAGTTGACATCCATGTAGGTTTAGCTGGTCTCATATAAGCTTGCATTTCATCAGTTTCTCGGGTGTTTTAATGATAGGGGCCACAAACCTATCATGTTATTACAGTTGACACCCATGTAGGTTTAGCTGGTCTCATATAAGCTTGCATTTCATCAGTTTCTCGGGTGTTTTAATGATAGGGGCCACAAACCTATCATGTTGTTACAGTTGACATCCATGTAGGTTTAGCTGGTCTCATATAAGCTTGCATTTCATCAGTTTCTCGGGTGTTTTAATGATAGGGGCCACAAACCTATCATGTTATTACAGTTGACATCCATGTAGGTTTAGCTGGTCTGATAGGATCTGCTGGAAGGAGTGTTTCAGGACTCTGCTCCCATGACCCTCTCAGGAATTAATGGGCGAAGAAGATCAGATGAAACTGCATTAGCACGACATTCTTGAAAAATTCAAAACAGCTTTTACTCATCATCACCATCATTATCATCATCATCACCATCATCATTATCATCATCATCATCTCCATCATCACCATCATCACCATCATTATCACCATCATCACCATCATTATCATCATCATCACCACCATCATCATCATCATCACCATCATCATGATCATCACCATCATCATCATGATCATCACCATCATCATGATCACCATCATCATCATGATCATCACCATCATTATCATGATCATCACCGTCATTATCATGATCATCACCATCATTATCATGATCATCACCATCATTATCATGATCATCATTATCATTATCATCATCATCATCACCACCATTATCATCATCATCATCACCACCATTATCATGATCATCACGATCATTATCATCATCATCATCATCACCATCACCACCACTACCATCTTCATCATCATGTGTTGTTCTTTGCATAGTTTTGGTAAGGTTTTGGAGATATAGAGAGAAGGATAGATAAAAAAAGTGCAGGGCAATGAAAATTGATGGAAACTATCAAGGGGTGAGGTGATAAAAACTGACCTTGCTCACTTACAACTCTCTAAGACAATGTCACTGGATCGAGACCTTTGGTGCCATGTAGTTGTACAGAAGACCCGACTGCCCTTGCATACAAACCTACAGTCAGTTGGCACCTCTTACCTCAATGTACACCCCACCCCACACACCCTACCCCATCCTCCCTTTTCCGTTCTGTCCACTGTGTCACGGTAAAAAGGCTCCCAGTCCACACTGTAAGGTGGTCGTTAGGAGACACGGTAAAAAGGCTCCCAGTCCACGCTGTAAGGTGGTCGTGTAGGAGACACGGTAAAAAGGCTCCCAGTCCACGCTGTAAGGTGGTTGTGTAGGAGACACAGTAAAAAGGCTCCCAGTCCACGCTGTAAGATGGTCATGTAGGAGACACAGTAAAAAGGCTCCCAGTCCACGCTGTAAGGTGGTCATGTAGGAGACACAGTAAAAAGGCTCCCAGTCCACGCTGTAAGGTGGTCATGTAGGAGACACGGTAAAAAGGCTCCCAGTCCACGCTGTAAGGTGGTCGTGTAGGAGACACAGTAAAAAGGCTCCCAGTCCACGCTGTAAGGTGGTCGTGTAGGAGACACAGTAAAAAGGCTCCCAGTCCACACTGTAAGATGGTCATGTAGGAGACACAGTAAAAAGGCTCCCAGTCCACGCTGTAAGGTGGTCATGTAGGAGACACAGTAAAAAGGCTCCCAGTCCACGCTGTAAGGTGGTCGTGTAGGAGACACGGTAAAAAGGCTCCCAGTCCACGCTGTAAGGTGGTTGTGTAGGAGACACGGTAAAAAGGCTCCCAGTCCACACTGTAAGGTGGTCGTGTAGGAGACACAGTAAAAAGGCTCCCAGTCCACGCTGTAAGGTGGTCGTGTAGGAGACACAGTAAAAAGGCTCCCAGTCCACGCTGTAAGGTGGTCGTGTAGGAGACACGGTAATAAGGCTCCCAGTCCACACTGTAAGATGGTCATGTAGGAGACACAGTAAAAAGGCTCCCAGTCCACACTGTAAAGTGGTCATGTAGGAGACATGGCGAAAATGCTCCCAGTCTACACTGTAAATGTGGTTGGTGTTAGGAAGGGCATCCAGCTGTAAAAAAAAAACCTGCCAGAGAAAGCTTCTGTGCGAGTGAGACATGGTTTCCTGACCATTACCGCATCAAATGGAACAAAACCGCCTAACCCATGCAAGCGTGGAAGATAGACGTTAAACAATGATGATGATATATATATATATATATATATATGTGTGTGTGTGTGTAGGTTTAACCCTTTAGCATTTAAATTACTTTATATTTACTATTGTATTTTCATGGTAAACACGTTATTTCACATAATTATCTCATAATATTGAATCTATGGGATTTTGATATTATTTATTTTGTGAACAATTCCTTAACATCATTATAAGTGTCCAGGTGTGGCCGGTTTGAACAGAAAGAGGTAAGAGAATTCTGGCCGGATATGGCCGGTTTAAATGCTAAAGGGTTAACTAGCTGCCTATAAGGTTGTATCTCACAGGAGGTTTCTTGGTTATTTTAATGATAGGGGCCACAATCCTATCATGTTGTTACAGATCACACCTACATAGGTTTAGATGGGCTTCTACAAGGGTGCATCTCTTTGGAGGTTTCTCAGGTGTTTTAATGGTAGGGCCACCAGCTGTATCCAGCCAGAATTCTCTCACCTCTTCCAGTTCAAACTAGCTGTAACCGGCCACTCATAATGATGTTAAGGTATTGTTCTCAAAATAAATAATATCAAAATCTCATAGATTCCATATTATATGAGATAATAATAGTAATAAACGAAAGATGTATACTTTATATCATCTATATTTATTTCATTATATATATTTCGAGGATGTAAAGTTTTATGTATAACATAAAGCAAAACATCTCCTCCTCGGATAAAATAGATAGAAGATGTATAATTCTTTCATGATATGCTGGTAGACAAAGGTGCTGGACAGATCGGTGTCCACCAAACATATATATTGGCATTTAGTAATCTGTATCGCACTTCTCTGTATCTCTGTTTCCTCTTCACCTATGATACTTATACCCTATTCATCATCATCATCATCATTTTACGGTGGGACGGGTCCTATTATATATATATAAGGGTGGTGGATTGGCAGTATCGGTGGAGGGTCGGATGCCATGCTTTCTAGCATAGAATTACAGCCCTTGCCATTCTGAGTTCAAATCCCACCGTGGTCAACTTTGCCTTTCATCCATACGGGGTCGATAAAATAAAGTGCCAGTAATGCACTGGGATAATTGCTGGCCTTGTGCCAAAAGTAGAAATAATAATATATATATATTAAACTGGTTGCACGCATCATCAATCAGGCTATATATGGTGGTGTCATACCCAAAGACTGGTGCAGCAGTATTCTCATAAATTGCTACAAAGGTAAAGGGGATGCTTTGGAGAGGAGCAATTATAGGGGTATAAAACTGATAGATCAGGTTATGAAAGTGGCAGAAAGGATTTTAGCACAACTAATTAGAGAAAGGGTCAAACTAGATGAGATGCAGTTTGGTTTTGTGCCTGGGAAGAGTACAACAGATGCCCTCTTCTTGGTGAGACAATTGCAAGAGAGGTTCTTAGAGAAGAATAAGCCACTATACTTAGCCTTTGTTGACCTAGAGAAGGCCTTTGATAGGGTACCCCGATCTGTCATCTGGTGGTCCCTAAGGAAGCTAGGTGATGAGGAATGGCTTGTGAGGACAGTGCAAACTTTGAACAGAGGTACTCTCAGTAAAGTCAGGGTAGGAATGGAGTTTAGTGAGGAATTCCAGATACAAGTAGGAGTACATCGGGGTTCGGTCCTCAGCCCGCTGTTGTTCATTATAGTCCTCCAAGCCATAACAGAGGAGTTTAAGACTGGCTGTCCATGGGAACTTCTCTATGCTGACGATCTGGTTCTTATAGCAGAATCAGTAGAGGAGCTAGAGAATAAATTCTGGCTATGGAAAGAGCAGTTGGAAGCAAGAGGACTGAGAGTGAATCTAGCTAAGACAAAAGTGTTGATGAGTAGAAAAGAGGACAAAACCCTGATTCCGTCAGGGAAATGGCCATGTTCGATATGCAGAAAAGGAACTGGCATAAATTCTATAAAATGCACACAATGCAGATCTTGGGTACACAAGAGATGTAGCGGGATAGCAGGCAAACTAACAGGTAGGGAGAAATATGTATGCAGTAGATGTACAGGGAAATTAGACAGTAGAAGTCGCATTGATAGACACATTTTTCAAATGCAGGAGGGCGCTATAGAAGTGGTGGATAGCTTCCGGTACCTAGGAGATCAGATTAGCATGGGAGGAGGGTGTTCCGAGGCCATAGTATCTAGAATAAGGACGGGTTGGAAGAAGTTTAGGGAACTGCTTCCTCTGTTGACGAAGAAGGGTTTCTCCCTGCGTACGAAAGGCCGGTTGTATGATGCCTGTGTGAGGAGCGCGATGCTGCATGGTAGTGAGACATGGGCAGCAACTGCAGAGGACATGCGACGGCTGGAGAGAAATGAGGCAAGCATGCTCCGTTGGATGTGCAGTGTAAATGTGCGTGAACGACCCAGCTTAAATGTGTTGAGAGAGAAACTGTGTCTGAGAGGGATAGAATGTAGTGTACGGGAGAGGAGACTGAGGTGGTATGGATATGTGATGCGCATGGAGGATGACCGATGGGTGAAGAAGTGCCAGGAATTGCCAGTTGAAGGAAGACGTGGTAGAGGTAGACCACAAAAAACATGGGCGGAGGTGGTGAGAACAGACCTCAGATCATTGAAGCTCACGGTGGAGATGACGAGGGACCGTGACGAGTGGAGAGATGCTGTGCTGAATAAGACCCGTCCCACCCTTGCAAGCAGGGAAAAGCGGACGTAAAATGATGATGATGATGATGATATATATATATAAGAGATGGCAACATGAATATTCTCTAAAAAAATGTTTTTCTCTTTCAGTCCTGCCTGTCTCCTCAGTCTTACTATTTCTTCTTTAATTTCTCATTCTTTCCTCTGATGAAAGACTAGCGTCTGAAACGTTAAGACTCTCTTCCTGCTATTTTAAGCGTTAAACTAATATATTCCTTCCATGTACTGTCATTTGTTTTGTTATTTTTGTTATGTCTCTTTACCTTTTACACACACACACACACACATACACACACACCACACACACACACACACACACACGTTAAGTATTTCCGAAGAAAAAGCATAGGAAAAAAGATTGCTCTATGTATAGAACAGAACTATTTCGAGAGTGAACAACACAATATATAACTACTCCATTACCAAAGGTTTCAGGGCCCTAGACAATATTAACATACGTCTAGTTTGCTCATCAGACAGAGAGGTTATGAATATATGGAAATACAAGATGAGAGTAGCTATATATTGTGTTGTTCACTTTCTAATTAAATATATATATATATATATATATATATATAGACACACACAAATAAAAGGCAGAGTTAGATACTCATCTTAATACCCTATAATTAACAAGATCAAAGTATATATACTGAGCATTTTATAATATATGTAGAAATAAACACAGTAAATTGTGTGTTTAACCCTCGTAATTTTAAACACAATTTACTGTGTTTATTTCTACATATATATTATATATATATATATATATATATATATATATATATATATATACTTATTAAAATAACAGATTAAAGTTTAAGCAAAGAATCACTCCAAATAATGACGTATTATCTTCGTTTTTTTCCGTTCTTTGCCAGGGAACGTTTCCACGAACCAAAGTATTGTCTGCTTGTCTTCCTTCGGTTGCAACGTTTTTCGAAATATTTACTTCTGCGTTTACAGATTGATTTTTATAGTTTCAGAAGATCCTGTTAAGCAGCGATTCTTTGCTTAAACTTTAATCTGTTATTTTAATAAATATTTGCTCTACGGTTCTTATATATTTGATATATATTTATTCTTATCGAGCCCTCTTTGGATTTTAGTCTTCAAATTTATTATTATTACTATATATATATATAAGGAAAAAAGATGAAATCGAAAATGCAACTGGAGTCTTTTTAAGAATATTTATTTGTTTCACTCGTGTAGGACATCTCGTTTTTTTTTCATTTAAATAAAAAACAACTAATTTTCTTATACATATATTATATATCATCATCATCATCATCATTTTACATCCGCTTTTCCCTACTTGTGTTATATATATACAACATTCCCTCTTTCTCTTTCTATCCAGTAACTACGATGAAGACGAAACATAAAGCTGCCTCTCAGTCAGTGGAGGAGTTGATTCCTGACAGTTCCGAGAATGTAACACCAGTTGTGGCGGTAATTGTAGAAAATAAGAGCGAGGTGAATCCCGCAGACAAAAAACGGACCGTACAAGATGGCCGAGCCCTCATGCAAGGTTCCATATCGTAAGCATTGACTGCGTTGATTGAAGTTTTTTTTTGTTTTTTTTCGTTATGCTTGAGTGAGAGTGAAGGAGTTTTTGAATGAGAATGAAGGAGTTTTTAAATGAGAGTGACAGTTTTTGAGTGAGAGTGAAGGAGTTTTTGAGTGTGAGCGGGGGAGTTTTTGGGTGAAAGTGAAGGAGTTTTTAAGTGAGAGTGACAGTTTTTGAGTGTGAGTGAGGGATTTTGTGAGTGTGAGCGAGGGAGTTTGTGAGTGAAGGAGTTTATGAATGAGAGTGAGGGATTTTGGGAGTTTGAGTGAGGGAGTTTATGTGTGAGAGTGAAAGAGTTTGTGTGTGAGAGTGAGGGAGTTTGTGAGTATAGAAACATTTTTGAATGTGTATGTGGTACTTTGTATGTGTGTGTGTGTAGAACCATGTGTGAATGTGTATGTGGTATTTGTGTGTGTGTGTAAAATCATCTGTAATTGTGTGTGTGTGTGTGTGTAAAACCATCTGTGAATGTGTATATGGTACTTTGTGTGTGTGTAAAATCATCTAATTGTGTGTGTGTGTGTGTGTAAAATCATCTAATTGTGTATGTGTATGTGTGTGTGTGTAAAATCATCTAATTGTGTGTGTGTGTGTAAAACCATTGTGAATGTGTATGTGGTACTTTGTGTGTGTGTGTAAAATCATCTGTAATTGTGTGTGTGTGTAAAACCATCTGTGAATGTGTATGTGGTACTTGTGTGTGTGTGCGTGTAGAACCCTCAATGTGTATGTAAGTGTGTATATTTATGTGTGTGTGTATTGAAAGGAATCATGCCATTCCCCTCCCTCACCTCCTGATTCTATTGTCTGTTCTTATCTCTGTTGCAGCAATATGTCCTCGTTAATGAATTTCTTGAAAGGAAACATTGGAACTGGTCTTTTAGCATTACCATCAGCTTTCAAACACTCTGGATTGTGGGTAAATATCCCAGCAAACATTCTCTTTTCTTTTGGTTATTTATTTTTATTCATTAAATCAATTTAAATGACTTTATTGAACCGTGACAGTGACATATTAGGTAAGTTATATTGTATCCCTTTCAGTGGAATTGTTCTGATAAGCTTGCTTCTTTGTTGCCTTGTTTTGAAATGTTTACAAGGAGCGCTAGGTTTGTGGCCATGTCTCATCCATTTTTAGTTGAAATTTATAAAAGCACCCGGCCCACACTATAAAGTAGTTGTGTTGGTGTCATGTCACGAAAAAAAGCACCCGGCCCACACTATAAAGTAGTTGTGTTGGTGTCATGTCACGAAAAAAAGCACCCGGCCCACACTGTAAAGTGGTGGTGTTGGTGCCATAACAAGCACCCAGCCCACACTGTAAAGTGGTCGTGTTGGTGTCACGATAAAAAGCACCCAGCCCACACTGTAAAGTGGTCGTGTTGGTGTCACGATAAAAAGCACCCAGCCCACACTGTAAAGTGGTCGTGTTGGTGTCACGATAAAAAGCACCCAGCCCACACTGTAAAGTGGTCGTGTTGGTGTCACGATAAAAAGCATCCAGCCCTCACTGTAAAGTGGTCGTGTTGGTGTCACGATAAAAAGCACCCAGCCCACACTGTAAAGTGGTCGTGTTGGTGTCACGATAAAAAGCACCCAGCCCACACTGTAAAGTGGTCGTGTTGCTGCCACGATAAAAAGCACCCAGCCCACACTGTAAAGTGGTCGTGTTGGTGTCACGATAAAAAGCACCCAGCCCACACTGTAAAGTGGTCGTGTTGGTGCCACGATAAAAAGCACCCAGCGCACACTGTAAAGTGGTTGTGTTGGTGCCACAATAACAAGCACCCAGCCCACACTGTAAAGTGGTCGTGTTGCTGCCACGATAAAAAGCACCCAGCCCACACTGTAAAGTGGTCGTGTTGCTGCCACGATAAAAAGCACCCAGCCCACACTGTAAAGTGGTTGTGTTGGTGCCACAATAACAAGCACCCAGCCCACACTGTAAAGTGGTCGTGTTGGTGTCACGATAAAAAGCACCCAGCCCACACTGTAAAGTGGTTGTGTTGGTGCCACGATAAAAAGCACCCTGTCCACACTGTAAAGTGGTTGTGTTGGTGCCACGATAAAAAGCACCCTGTCTATACTGTAAAGTGGTTGTGTTGGTGCCACGATAAAAAGCACCCAGCCCACACTGTAAAGTGGTCGTGTTGGTGCTACAATAAAAATTACTCTAATAATTGTTCGTGGAAACCACAGCATATTCGCGGATTTGTAAATATTTTTGTTATGGCTTTTTTCGTGGCAATATATATATTTTCACTCTTTTTAACGCTAAATTATTAATGACAATATACTGTATTTGCCGGCCTATATTTTATGTTATGTTTGGACATTTATAGACATTTTGCGGGTGCTCTAGGAATATACACCCCGTGAATACTGGGGGAGAACTGTATATATATAAACACACATATATCTATCATACAATTCAAGAAACTTAACAATAAAGCATTATGCTCTTAAAGTGAAGATTCATGCACATCCACTTATGGCAAGTGGAAGTACTTAAACTGCCATTTTGTCATTTTCCTTGAAAACCTCTCTCATAGTACTTAAAATATTAGAAATTAAGTTATACTTGTTGAGTGTTCTCAGCTGAAGTGACTGTATTAACATTAAAGTTGATTAGGTTCACAAGATGAACTCAAGGGGAGGTTGCACCCAGAAAGTTTCCTTCCAAGATATAAACCGAGGCAAGGTGTTTTTGTTGGAAGACCATCAGTTGTCAATACATACCAGTCTCCGCATCCCCACACCTCAGATGTTGTCCAAGGGAGACTGGTACAAGTCTGGTACAGCTTGGCACCAGTGAAGACAGAACACACATACACACATATATATATATATATATATATATATATATATACATACAAGAAGGTAGTACAGCATAATCGAAGCTCTGGTTGCAGGCAAGCTAACGAATGCTGTCGGGAAGTGCAGCCAAAAG
>OZ024763.1:20497693-20520193 GCA_964016885.1 Eledone cirrhosa | reverse complement strand
TTATAAACATTTATATTTGTTGAATTACCAACAAATTGAATATCCCTTTTGCTTATATATATATATATATATATATATAGTTTAAGATGGCAGTATGGACGAAACAAGAGAAGAAAAGAAATCCTTCATCAGCTGTAAAACTGAGATCAAGATGTTTCAGCGCATAACACAGGGCATCTAAAAGCAATCAGCAGTGCACCCAAGGCCTATATATATATATATATATTAAGAGAGTAAAACAAAGAATCCTTTAATACATCAAAAGTTTTTATTAGCCGACAATGTTTCGTCCTATTAAGGACTCATCAGGGCAATCAAAAGAAGTAATATCGGCAGATACAAGCCGGAAGCTCCGAAGAATATGGAGTGTACATACACTAAAGTCTTGTACATACACTAAAGTTTTGCAAGACTTTAGTGTATGTACACTCCATATTCTTCGGAGCTTCCGGCTTGTATCTGCCGATATTACTTCTTGTTGTTTTGATTGCCCTGATGAGTCCTTAATAGGACGAAACATTGTCGGCTAATAAAAACTTTTGATGTATTAAAGGATTCTTTGTTTTACTCTCTTAATTTTTTGGCTCTGTTTAACTGCATTGAGCTATACCTTTTACTGTCATTTCTATAATACGAAGAGGGTGTTTAACTCCAACACGCTCCAGTATTTTAATCCTTATATATATATATATATATATATATATATATATAAAACCTTTAAATTGGGTGGTTTTGAGATGTTTACTAAAATCATTAATCATTTCATTAGTAAGATAGTAACTTAATGTAAGGTTCTCATATGAAATTATGGTGGAAGATTTTAATTTAAATAGGAACACTATTTTAATTAATTAATGAAGAATTTTGGGGGATGTACTTGTATATATCTTGTTAAAGATACTACCATGTATTTGAGCCAATTGGACAACAGCTACAGAGGTGAGGGCAAAGGATTAAGTGTTAATATCTACACGACAGTGGAGATCAGGTTACAGAAAATATTTTCTATTGAGGTCAAGAAAGTGTAATGAAAGTTGGACTGTTTAGTAAATAAACAAAGATGAATCATGAGAAAATATATTACGTACAGACCACCCTCTCTCTGTAAAGTTGTTACCACAACATCCAGTCCAAATAAATGAGATAATGAGATCGTGTAGGTGTCATGACAAAAAAAAAACACACACTCCACGCTGTAATGTGGCCGTGTAGGTAACACAGTAAAAAGTTCCCAGTTCCACACTGCAAATGTGGTTGGTGTTAGGAAGGACATCCAGCCGTAGAAAACCTGCCAGATAGTCCTATATGAGCGAGACACGGTCACCCGACCAACCTTGCCTCAAGTGGGACAACTCCCATCTAACCCATGCTATCGTGGAAGATGGATGTTAAACGAAGATGTTGATGATGACGATGTTGATGATGACTACATTAAGAAAAAAGTAAAAAATTAAAAGTATAAACGGTATAAAGAAAAAAATTAATTGACCAACAATTTTGGAGGAGGAGAAAGTCGATAAATCAACCCCAGTGTTTTACTGGTGTTTTATTTATTGACCCCGTAAGGATGAGAAGTAAAGTTAACCTCGGTGGGATTTGAACTCAGAACTTAAAGGGTCGTAACTACATACCACAAAGCATGGTATCCAACACTCTACTCTTCACTGCCACTCTACCGCCTTTTTGATGATAATAATAATAATAATTCTACTTTTGGCACAAGGCCATCAATTATCCCAGTACATTACTGGTACTTTATTTTATCGACCCCTATAAGGATGAAAGGCAAAGTTAACCTCGGCAGGTTTTGCACACAGAATGTAAGGGCTGTAACTCTATGCTGCAAAGCATGTTGTTTTATAATTAACTAACTGAAACGCCCGGCGTTGCTTGGGATTTGCTCTAGGATTCTTATATATTTGATATATATTTATCCATCTCGAGCCTCGTGAAGTAAATACGTTTGTTTATATTTTGTTATTGTGTCATCATCATCATCATCATCATCACCGTTTTACGTCCGTTCTTCCACGCTAGCATGGGTTAGACGGGTTGTCCTGTTGTGTGCAGTGTCTGGTCGGCTGACCATGCCTTGCTCATACAGGAACTGATCTGGCTTGATTTCTACAGCTGGATGCCCTTCCTAACACCAACCTCATTTACAGTGAGTGCTGGGTGCTTTATCGTGGCGCCTACACGTCCACTTTACAGTGTGGGCTGGGTGCTTTTTTGCCGTGGCACCTCCACGACCACCTTGCGGTGGGGGGTGTGGGGGCATATTGTCTATATGCTTCAGCTTGTACCCATGGGAGGTCGGGTACTCTGTATTACTGCGTGACGCCAGAAGTCACGGTCGTGTGTCATTGTCTTTGAGAGGTGTAATTGGGTAAGGTCGGCTTTTATCACCTCATCCCAGGTCATCTTGGGTCTCCCCACTCCGCGGTTTCCATCAACTTCTAGTGCTCTGCACCTTTTTATGCAGCTGTCATCCTTCATACGCATCACATGTCCATACCAGCGCAACCGCCTCTCCTGCACACAGCATTTGATTCCTCTTATGCTCAGTCTCTCTCTCAATTCATTTATGCTTTGTCGTTCACGTATATTACTGTTACACATCCATCGGAGCATGCAGGCTTCGTTTCTGTGTATGAAAAATATCTGTACACGAATATATAAATAACAGTACAGAGAAGTACAAAATACCTCAGCCTCGGGTTGGTGTCTACATTTTGTGCTTAATAATTGTTTCTACTTTTGGCCAAGGCCAGCAATTATCCTAGTGCATTACTGGTACTTTATTTTATCAGCCCCATAAGGATGAAACGCAAAGTTAAGCTTGGCAGGATTTGAACTGAGAGCATAAAGGGAGGTAACTCTATGCTGGAAAGCATGGTATCCGACCCTCTACCGATAGTGCCAATCTCCGCCCCTTGTTTTATAATTAATAATAAAATGTGTTAAATCTTCATTACATTTAACGAGGTGTGACTCGCGTTTCGTGATTGATCAGCTCAAGGTTTGATCTGTATTGATTGGGCCTGACTCTGGAATAAAAAGCTCATCAGACTTTTGTTATGGTAGTGACAGATGCTTTTCAGCATAGAGTTATGGCCCTTTACGTCCTGAGTTCAAATCCTGAACTCCGGACGCAAAGGGCCATAACTCTGTGCTGCAAAGCATGTCTGATGCTCTACTGATTACCTCCAATCCACCGCCCTGGATAAAAGATAATAATAAGTTTAATTAGGGGTAAATATAGATAAAATATAAGTATATATTATTTATTGCCAGTGTTTCGTTAAAATAATAGATCTAGTTCCTATTAATATGTGTGTGGTTCAATACCCCATAACCTTATTATGTAATATCATAACCTTATTATGTAAGAAGCTGTCTGATGATGTCACGGCACTGGGTACACGGAATCATGTGGCCAGTGTCGTCATTGAAATATGTATCACAGCATTATCATTAAAGGACTTTAACATCTGAAACTACTTCGCATTTTCTTATTCTAAATATACCCTGTCATTCCTATGTGGAAAAAGTATGTTGAGTGCTTGAATTGAATTGCATCAATGTTTACCTTAGCGTTAACCTAATATATACCTTCCATATACTGTACCGATTGTGTTGTTATTTCTGTTTACCTTTTACATACATATATATATATATATCATCATGTATCTGTTTTCCATTCTTGCATAGCACATCTAGACACTCCACTGTAGAAGTTTATATTCTTCTTATACGCTCATTTATTCCTGAGAGAGAGGGTCATGGGGGCAGAGTCCTCAAACACTCCTTCCAGCAGGTCCTGTCAGGAGCAACCATCTCCAACTGATCTGGCTGGATCCCCAAGTGAGACCAGCCAAGCTCATGGATGTTATCCAACCATCTTGCTTGGGGTGTAACCCTTGGTCTCTTACCAGTTAGTTTTACCTGTAAAGAGAAGTTTACATTGATTTAATAAATAAATTGTAAAGTTGTATTTAATTAGACTGTAATTATTTAAAAACAATTATATTTTTCAGGTTGGTTTTGCTGGGATATTATTTCTGGGTTGTATAGCTACACATTGTATGCACATTCTTGTCAACTGCAGTCATAAGCTATGTGAACGGTGAGCATTGAATATTTGATATTTTCTGAGAGGAATTTAACCCTTTAGCATTTACATTACTCTATATATACTATTGTATTTTCATGGTAAAGTCTTTACCTCACATAATATCTCACATAACATTTACATTACTCTATATATACTATTGTATTTTCATGGTAAAGTCTTTACCTCACATAATATCTCACATAACATTTACATTACTCTATATGTACTATTGTATTTTCACAGTAAAAGCTTTACCTCACATAATGTCTCACATAACATTTACATTACTCTATATATACTATTGTATTTTCACAGTAAAGGCTTTACCTTACATAATATCTCACATAACATTTACATTACTCTATATATACTATTGTATTTTCACAGTAAAGGTTTTACCTCACATAATATTGAATCTATGAGATTTTGATATTATTTATTTTTGAGAACAATACCTTAACATCAGTATGAGTGGCCACTTATGGCCAGTTTGAACAGAAAGAGGTGAAAGAATTCTGGTTGGATACAGTCTGTTTAAATGTTAAAGGGTTAAATTAATGGAACTGGCCAAAGTTAGGGGTTTTCTACTTGTGCCTCCCCCAACCACCATCACCACCACCACCACCACAAAGATGAAAGGCAAAGTTGATCTCGGAAGGATTTGAAATTCAGAATTTCAAAATAAATAATATCAAAATCAATATTATGTAAGATAAAGCCTTTACTATGAAAATATAATAGTATATATAGAGTAATGTAAATGTTATGTGAGATATTAAGTGAGGTAAAGCCTTTACTCTGAAAATACAATAGTATATATAGAGTAATGTAAATGCTATGTGAGATATTAAGTGAGGTAAAGCCTTTACTCTGAAAATACAATAGTATATATAGAGTAATGTAAATGCTATGTGAGGTAAAGCCTTTACTGTGAAAATACAATAGTACATATTGAGTAACGTAAATGTTATGTGAAATATTATCTAAGGTAAAACCTTTACTGTGAAAATACAATAGTATATATATCATCATCATCATCATCATCATTTTACGTCCGCTTTTCCCTGCTTGCAAGGGTGGGATGGGTCCTATTTAGCACAGCATAGAGTAATGTAAATGCTATGTGAGATATTATGTGAGGTAAAACCTTTACTGTGAAAATACAATAGTAATGTAGAGTAATGTAGATGTTATGTGAGATATTATGTGAGGTAAAGCCTTTACTGTGAAAATACAATAGTATGTATAGAGTAATGTAAATGTTATGGGAAATATTATGTGAGATAAAGCCTTTTCTGTGGAAATACAATAGTATGTATAGAGTAATGTAAATGTTATGGGAAATATTATGTGAGGTAAAGCCTTTTCTGTGGAAATACAATAGTATATATAGAGTAATGTAAATGTTATGTGAGATATTATGTGAGGTAAAGCCTTTTCTGTGGAAATACAATAGTATGTATAGAGTAATGTAAATGTTATGGGAAATATTATGTGAGGTAAAGCCTTTTCTGTGGAAATACAATAGTATGTATAGAGTAATGTAAATGTTATGTGAGATGTTATGTGAGGTAAAGCCTTTACTGTGAAAATACAATAGTATATATAGAGTAATGTAAATGTTATGTGAGGTAAAACCTTTACTGCGAAAATACAATAGTATACTGTGAAAATACAAGAGTAATGTAAATGCTAAAGGGCTAAAGGACTGCAACCAAATATTACGAATAATTTTGTCTGCGATGTACTAATCGTAATAATGTATAAGTAACCAACAGCCCCCTATTTTAACCTCAAGTGAACCGTTGCAACCTTCGTAGCTGAACTCTGTTGTAAGTCAACCTTGTCTAAATGATTTTCCTCCTTTTACAGAACTTCTTCAATAACCCTGGATTATGCTGATGTTGTGGAGAGCTGTTTACAAACTGGGCCACCCTCATTACGACGGTTTTCACGAGCATTCAGGTAAGAAGAAATGTCTTTTTATTCGCCCACTTATTCCTGAGATGGTTGTCGTGTCAGAGTTCTCAAACCCTCCTTCCAGCGGTCCTTTCAGAAGTAACTGTCTCCAACTGATCCAGCTGGATTCCCAAGCAAGACCAGCCAAGCTCATGGATGTTATCCAACCATCTTGCTCGAGGTCTACCCCTGGGTCTCCTGCTAGTTGGTTTCGCCTGTTAAATCTGTCCAGTGATTCTTTCCTGAGACATTCTAACCACATGTCCATAGTATTGGAGCTGTGATCTCTCAATTTGGAGAAGTAGTGGCTCTATCTGGAGTGCCTCTCTAATCTCTGACCTACACACTCTATTTCAGCCACTTGTATTTGCGATCATATTCTTTCGGTCATTACCCAAGATTCATGACCATAGGTAAGAGTTGGCATGAAATTGAAGATAGTGAGTTTGGCTTTTACACCTAGCTCCCTTCTTCTGATTACTGAATTCTGAAGCTGATACATTACTGCACCAGCTTTTGCAAAATTGAAAATTTAAATCAGCCCTGGGTGAGCAAAACACGGTCCTCTGACCTGATTCTCTCTCAAAGAGTCAACCCGTCCTACCCATGAAGGCGCATGGCTTAGTGGTTAGAGCATTGGGCTTGCGATCGAAAGGTTGTGAGTTCAATTCTCGGACTGGGTGATGTGTTGTTTCCTTGAGCAAGACACTTTATTTCACGTTGCTCCAGTTTACTCAGTTGTAGAAATGAGCTGATAGGACTGGGGTCCCTATCATTAAATTACTCAAGACACCTCCAATGAGATATACCTTGGAGGAGGCCAGCTAAACCTGCATAGGTGTGAGCTGTCACACACACACACACACACACACCCATGCTAGTGTGGAAAATGAACATTAAACAATTATTATAATATTTTCACCAAAAACTGCCCTTTAAACACATGTCAGATGGATTACAATATTCATTATTACAATTACTCTGACTGTTCCCTGACAACTAGTATCAGCTTCAACATAGAATTATTTTAACGAAGTATATTTAATTTGACTTGATTTTCGTCAACAAACCACGTGTGGACATGGACGAGAGATACCAGCTGGTCTGAGCGTGCTCTACCCACAATAACTGGCAATGAAAAAACTGCTACAACTCTGGGAAACTAAACCAGAACAACCTGCCACCCTCTACACACCATCATAAACTGCGAGCAGGGTACAAATTGTTGTCCTTAAATGCTCGCAGTTTATGCAACAAGATACATCTGTTCGAATCCTACGTCAGAAGCATCGACCCTGACTTCATCACAGTCACGGAAACATGGGCACATTCCTTACTCTGTGATGGGGTTTTCATCATTACTGGGTACAACCTTTTCCGCAAGGACCGCATTAATCGCCGTGGTGGTGGTGTGATGGTCTACGTTCGTTCAAACTTTTCGGTAATTCCTTGCGTTGATTTGAACGAATCACAGGAAGAAGTTTTTTTCTGTGACATACGTATGACCATGTCAACACTTCTGCTTGGTGTTGTTTATCGCCCCCCAAACTACCATCAGGACACACAGCTTTGCGATATTCTCAGAGTTGCTGCCAAGAAAACAGCCACTTATGTGTTTATTGCAGGTGACTTCAATCATCCTGAGATCGATTGGGAAACCTTTCGTTGGCCACAAGGTGCAAACGATTTCCTTGAACTAGTGCTGGACTCAAACTGGTCACAAGTAGTCACCTCTCCTGCAAGAGGTGACAACACTTTGGACCTGATCTTCACCACTACTCCTGAAGTGGTTATCAGTTGTACTACTGAGGAACCTCTAGGCGACTCTGATCATGCTATGATCATTGCCAATCTGGCACTTGAGGGCAGCAACAAAAACCAGAGCCATCTCCAATCTGCTTGCTTTGATTGGAAGAAAGCAGATTGGAACTTGTACTGCACTGAGCTACAGCGCCCAAACTGGCATGAGATGTATAACTCTGGAGATGTGAACACTATACTCCAGAGCATCCTGGACTCAATATGGATAGCGTGTGCAGCATCGGTGCCACGTAAGCAGAAAAAAAACCACCCCAAAAGTGCAATTTGGGAAACTTCAGCGGTCCGACTTGCCAGGAAAGAACGTTGGAACGCTGAACGGGAATATAAACTGCATAAATCAGATGCCAACAGAAAAAAGCGGAATAAATCTTCTAACCATCTCAAGCAAGTGACAAAGAAGGCAGTGCTTGAATTTGAACAGTGCATAGCAACCAATCCTGACAGTAAGGTGTTCTGGAAATATGTTCATTCAAAGCAGAGACCTCACTCTCCAGTTGGTCCTCTTCGCAATCCCCACACAAGCCAGATCACTGACGATCCCAAAGAATGCGCAGAACTCATTGCTGAGTGCTATGCAAGTATTTTTACTGTTGAAAACCAGAATGTACCATCTCCACCATCTCTAACATCAAATTCCATAACAACTATGGAATTTACACCTGCAATGTTGCGACGTCACCTTAAGAATAAGCGCAACTATGCCTCCCCTGGTCTTGATGGTGTTACATACCTGCTTCTCAAACGTGGCGGGTATTTCCTTTTGCGCCAGCTTTCTTTCTTCTTTCAATACTGTCTCGACAATGGTGCTACTCCGGAGCAGTGGAAAACTGCCAGTGTCATTCCCCTGTTCAAAAAGGGCAACCGCATGTCACCTGTCAACTATCGTCCAGTCAGTCTTACTAGCTGTATGGCCAAACTGATGGAATCCTGTGTCAGAGAAACACTTTGGAACTTCTGGAGCTCTCACAGCCTCATCTGGCCCTCACAGTTTGGATTTATCCCTAACTCCAGCTGCTGTGATCAGCTTATCGAGTTCCTTGAAGACATCACCCGGATCACTGACAGCGGCTCATGGGTGGATGTTGTTTACCTTGATTTTGCTAAGGCTTTTAATTCTGTGCCACACAAAAGACTTATGGCAAAACTCTCTGCAATGGGTGTGAGGGATGATCTTTTCGACTGGTTGAAATCCTTCATTCTCAGCCGAAAAGTAGTAGTCACGGTTCTAGGACAGCATTCTTCACCATATGAGATGTCATCTGGTGTACCACAGGGATCTGTTCTTGGCCCCCTTTTGTTTGTGGCATATATTAATGACATAGATGCCAACTTACAGAATGCCACGGTACTGAAATATGCAGATGACATCAAGCTGTACCTTGAAATCAAAAGGACTGATCCTGAAATCTACAACTCTTTCCTACAATCAGACCTGGATACAATGCAGCAATGGATCACAGACTGGCAACTGAAGCTGGCTGTGGACAAGTGTACCACCATGCATTTTGGGAGGAAAAATCCAGCGTCCAAATACTCCCTCCACAACACTGATATCAAGAAGTCCTCTTGTGAACGTGACCTGGGCATTACTGTCAGCAGCGATTTGCGTTGGACAAAGCATGTCTCTAAGATTGTCAAGAAGGCCGAGGGTGTCTTGGCATCACTCAGCAAGACCTTTGTTAGCCGCTCTCCAGCCATCTATTTAAAACTGTATACAGCTATGGTACGACCACACTTGGAATTTGCATCATCAGTCTGGAACCCCTATCTTGCTCAGAACATTGACCTCCTGGAAACTGTTCAGACACGTGCAACCAAGCGCATACCCTCCATCAGACACCTACCATACTCTGAACGCCTTGCTTCCCTGGGCATGGATTCATTGAAGCTCCAACGTGTGGCAATGGACTTGGTAAATACCCACAAAGTTATTAACCATCTCGCCAATTGCAACCCTGAGCACTTTTTTGATCTCCATGTGTCTAACACACGTGGACATGCCTACAAAATCAGAAAACAGCAAAGCTCCCATGACTTTCGTAGACATTTTTTCACGCTCAGAGTTGCTGAAGCATGGAACAAACTGCCTGCGTCAGTTGTTAGCTGCCGAGACACTGCATCCTTTAAGACACTCATGCTTCCCGAAATACGCCAAAACTACAGCTAATGTACCCCTTCCATACACATGCACACGTGTGTAACATGACCGTGCACTGTTCATTTTCCTGATGTTTGTGCATTGACCTATGTACTGTACATGCACTTTTTGATGAGTTGTGGTGCACCTGGGCACTGTACACAATATTTCATTATTATTATTATTATTAAGCAGTAGCAATATTTTAAATTTGTCTCAGGCAGACATTCATTTCCCGCCATTACCAATGACTGCAGGTGTTAAAGCCGCCACACCACCACCACCGCGACAACCACCACCCCCACCACCACCGCGACAACAGAAACAAAAGAAAAAAATAAATTAACTCGTGATGTCAAAATGAATTCAACCAAAATGGACTCTTCCACACCGAACACCACTGATGTCACCACCACCACAACTGAAACTAAAATTAATAATAACAAAAATAACGATAACAACAACAGCAACAATGACATTAAAAAAACCACCCTGAGTGCGAAGCATTTCAGGTAACTCAGGAGGAATTAGAAAATGCCAAAAAAATGGTAAAGAAAGATGGGTACAGGGTCAGCCTCACCCCCCCCACCTAATAAAATGGAGCATCGGCGCCTATGCACCGTGTCGTATCGAACAATTAATGTAAAATCGCGCCGAGTGGAACGGGCATCCGAGTCCCAAATCCAAAAAGCTTTGGGACATGTGTGGGCAAGAAAAACCCACATCAGACATGGGCAGAAGTATGGAACCGTGGACGTGTTCTTTGAAACACCAGAGGAGGCTAGAGAACTCTCCATGGCCCCATTAAGAAGTGACGACTTCACACTCATCCCAAGTTATTGTGGCCAGAGACTCGTAAAGATCAGGTGACCCACGTTCCACCGGCCATCGAAACTCCCTGGCTAATAGCGGCCGTCCTCGCCGGCATCGAAGCCAACACAAAGATAATAGCAATAGCAAAAGAAAAGCAGGAGAACTGGTCCAGATCTGGGATGGAGCTCCTGATCCAAGCGGACCAAAAAAGCATTGAGGAGATCCCAGAGGTAATAGACCTCACTGACGGCAGCCACCTCACCGTAATTGTCGAGGGCAGAAGGCCTAGGTGTGTTGTTTGTGGTGAAGGAACCCACCTAAGGGCTTTCTGCCCTCAGGCTAAAAGGTTGAGGCCACCTCTCCTACCCACCCCAGTGACTCAACCATCAACACCACCAGCAGCAGAGATGGCAGCAACAACTGTAGCAGCAACAACAGAAGCAACAATAACAGCAACAACCCCAGCAACAGTAGCAAAACCAACACCACCACCACCACCCAACGCTTCAGAACTAGCACCAGCGCCTACACCACCACGCCACAACCAAAACTAACGCCTGTGGAGGATTTTCCACTCCCCGGCCTATCACAACTGGAGACAGATTGTGACGACGAGGAGTGGGAAACGGTATCAGGAAAAAAGAAAAAAAGAAACCAAAAAAGAAAAAAATTCTCTTCCCTCCCCCTCCAAAAACAAAATACAGAGAGAAACAAATAAATTAACAAACAAAAAAGTTAGGACAGATATGCCACCATCCACACCAGCATCACCAACCCCATCACCCCAAACACCAACACCATCACCATCATTAACCCCAACACCACCATCACCTACACCACAAAAGTCACCAAAATGCGAAACCGAAACAAACACACAACAAACGCAAACAAAACAACCAAAACGATACACACTACACAGCATTAAATTTGAACAACAAGGCCAGCAATTACCCAGTGCAAAATAAAGTACCAGTAATGCACTGGGTAATTGCTGGCCTTGTGCCTAAAGTAGAAACAATTAAATTTGAACAACAATCAATTATTACACTACATCCAACACAACACCAGCATCACAGAAAAAGACTACACAACAACCCAAAAATTCACACCACCTCCACACATACAAATCACTCGCATCACACAGAAAACGTACATGACACTAAAACAAAAATTCCCCAAAGACATCGGAGACTTCCGACAAGCACTCTCCAGGAGGATTTATAAAGACATCCTTCCTGAGGAGGCCACAAGCAGTGAAAAGGATGAAAAAACCGTCCTTCCTCTACGAGAAGTAAGGTAAGTGGTCTTTCCCATCTTTTCCACTCCATTTCAACATGACCTCAATCAGAATAGGCAGCATAAATGCGCGTGGCTTGGGGTCGTCATGGAAGCAGGGCAACCTGCTCAACGACCTCAGGTCACTAAACATAGATGTAGTGGCCATCAGCGAGACCGGAATCTCCGAAGCACGGGCATCGCACCGATCTTCGGCGGCTACGATGTATACGCATCTCCCAGCCGTCCGGGATCGGGGGTGGGGGTGGAGTTGCTGTGCTTTTTCGGAGAGGTTTGGATCTTGCCATACGGGCCATCTTCCTGGACCCAGAAGGTAAGTTGGTGGTGCTGGACGTGACCAGCGGAGACGGGCAAGCTTTCAGGTTAGTGGCCGTCTATGCCCCGACAGGAGCAGGGCGGCCTGATTTCTTCCGGCGTCTGGAGACCTTTCTTGGAACGTCCCGCTCTTTAGTGTTAGTTGGCGACTGGAACGGGATCTTAGATGCACGCTGGGACTGTGTGGGATTAGTGGATAGGGGAGGAGGGTGCAATAGTCTCACCAACCTGCTCAGGCGTTTTGAACTGTCTGACAGGTACCGATTGGATTTCCCGAATGTACCAATGTGGACTTGGACAAATCGCATAGGGTCATCCAGATCATATCTAGATAGAGTATTTTGTAGGGAAATAGATAGGTCTAGCATAGGCTGTCCACAATTCAAGATAGTCAGCTACACGGACCACAAATTCGTGATCTGTGTGCTTGACTTAGATAGGCTTCATAGATGAGGACCCGGCTACTGGAAGCTAAACGCGTCCTTACCATCGCGCAAGCCTACAGAGACCGGATTAGCGAACTAGTTAAGCGGGCGTTGACGGGGGCCATCGTCAACAACAAGTGGTGGTTTGCTCTGAAAAGAGCAATTAGAATAGAGTCCATTAGGTTTAGTAAGGCTTTAGCAATAGAGAAAAATAGAGCAGAGGGAGAGTTAGTTAGAAAATTAGACGAGGCGCTTAGCAAAGGCATCGCGACTGATGTACTTGCGGCGAAATTGGCCCTTGAACAATTCTTCAATGCAAAGCACGAAGGCTGCGTTGTCAGAGCTAGGGTGCGTGATCTCAGACACGAGGGGACGAAAGCCGTTCAATGGGCCCGAGTGGCGGAGGCGCGTCGTGGCAACAAAGCCACGATCCGGTCTTTGGTGGACCACGACGGGCGCATGCTACTCGATCCCGGGCAAATGTGTGAAGCTTTTCAGCGACACTTCGCTCAACTGTTCGGGGGCAGCGGCGGGCCGGGTAGAGGGATGGACTTTAGTGTCTACCTCGACGGACTGCCGCGGCTCTCGGCCACTGAGGCGAAGTGTTGCGAAAAGCCGATAACAGCCGCTGAAGTATGGGAAGCAATGACTGGCTGCACAAGGGGTAAATCGCCTGGTTTTGATGGTCTGCCCTATGAGCTTTACGTACAGATGCCAGACTTGTTCGGAGGCCTCTTGGCGGACGTCTACTGCAACTGGCAACAGAACGGGAGAATTCCCAGCTCTGTGAGCCGAGGAGCGGTGGCGCTGCTGAGAAAGGATCCGAACAAGGGGGATAACATAGATAATTTTAGGTCCATAACTCTGCTAAACACAGAGTTCAAGATTTTGGCCAAGGTGCTAGCAAAGCGGTTGGCGCTTGTTGTTGGTGGTCTGGTGGGAGAGGCGCAGACATGCGCCATTCCCAACAGATCCATCCACGACAACCTCCACCTCATGTGATACATCGTAGAGAGGGTAGCTAGGGAACCTGGCACGGGTGGGTCTTTGATAAATTTAGATCAGTCGAAAGCTTTCGATAGGGTCGACCATCGTTACCTAGCGGCAGTCCTGAGGGCGGCTGGCTTTGGGCCCGTCTTCAGAGGCTGGATCGCTGCCATGCACAGCGACATCTGCTCTGTGGTGACAGTGAACGGTCACCTTTCGGAACCGTTCAACATCATGTGCTCGGTCCGCCAAGGATGTCCCCTCTCGTCCCTCTTGTACGTATTGACTCTCGAGCCATTACTGCACAAACTGGAGACGTTGAGGGGGGTCCCGCGCGAACTAGGATGCAGAAGATCCGTGTCAGTATATGCGGACGATGTCACCGTAGTGGTGTCGAACGCCAAACACATCGAGGCGATCGGCACTACACTAAGAGAATACGAAGCGGTGACAGGAGCAATGATCAACCAGGAAAAGTCAGTGGGCCTGCAGCTCGGCACCTGGAGAGGCAGGTCCATGCCGTCCAACAGCGTCGTCGGGCGCTGGACGGACGGACTGGTTAAATTGCTAGGGGTCTGGTTTGGTCCGGACCTCCAGACGGACAAAAACTGGGACGAGGTGACGAGCAGGGTGGCTTCTCTCAACCAGAAATGGGTCGAGAGGAAGCTATCCCTGAAAGGTCGAGCGGAGGTGGCTAACGCGTACATCGTATCCATCATCTACTACCGCCTGACCGTCGTACCTTGTCCTAAGCCCCGCCTGACTGCGCTGGAGCGTTTGCTCTTTCGCTTTTTGTGGAAGGGACGCGCTCCGATGGTCAGGCGGTCCATCTGCTGTCAACATCCGCTACGTGGAGGGCTGGGCATGCCGTGGCTGATGATGCGCAGACACGCGCTCAGGCTACGACATCTCTACTTCTTCCTTGACGGTGATCAGGTGTGGTCGCCGTTTGCTAGACACGTCTTTCCCCAGCTCGTCTCCTTGACGGAGCTGCAGTGCTAGGTCAAGCGAAGACCAAGAGGGAGCGCTTGGAGACTGGAATGTCTTCAGGTGCTCACAGCCCTCGACCAATCGGGCAATGTGATCGGTGGAAACTCCACCTTGGCGTTCTATAGAGGATTAGTGGAAGGGAAGAGCGACGACGTACTTGGAGAAACTCTAGGCGTCGACGAAAATCAACTAGCCAATCTCTTCGGAAGGACTTTTGGGCCGGGGCCTATGGACAACTTCCAGAAATCCCTGGCCTGGCAGTGCTACCGGGGAGCTTTGCCAGTTCAGGATAAACTCTACAGGCATGGAGGTGCCGTCAGCCGGGCATGTCCGAGATGCGCGCAGGGCGACGAAACTGTCCTGCACACACTCGTCCAGTGTCCGAGCATTGCTGACTTGTGGGTTTATGTCGAACATCTGCTGTCACGTGTAGGACGGATCCAGCTATCAGCTGAGTCCATCGTGAGGATTGCCCCGCCCTCTTCCTTTAGCCGGGAAGGGCAGGCAGTTTTTATCTGTCTGGTGACCATGGCGAAAGAGATAGTATGGTGGACACGTTTGAAAGGGCTGAAGACGAGCACTTACCTCTTCGGTGATGCCCTGATTAACTTTTTCAAATTTCATTTGAAAAGGAAAATCAGGGTAGAGAGGGAAGTGCTCTCTTCCCAGCATTTTGTTGAAAGATGGGTGAGAGAAGCAAGTATGGCCCGAGTGAATGGGCCTACTCTGAGTATGTGTCTGTAAATTAAAGGTGGAAAACTGGGAGAAGGCACTTGCCCTGGTGGTCAGGGTCACTGGTCTTTTAATGGGCTTTCTCCACAAATGTTCCTCGGAAGTCTCCCCCTATTGGGGAATTTTTCTTTGTTATTTTATTACATCCTCTGTTTTTTTTTACACGCAAAAATGCCCATTTGTACCGTCCTGTATTGTCCTGTACTGTCCTTAATGTCTACTTTATGTAAACCCTTGTGGTTAATAAAGAAAACATTATTATTATTATTATTATTATATCATGACTCATACACTTCATTTTCCTGACATTTGTACATTATTCTATGTACTATACATGCACCTTTGATGAGTTGTAGTGCACCTGAGCACTGTACACAATAATTTCATTATTATTTCATTATTATTATGATGATGATGATGATGATGTCGTTTTTGAAATATTACAGACAAATATCTATATTTATTTTCAGGATTGTCATCAATATTTTTATCCTGTTCACACAGTTTGGCTTCTGTTGCGTCTACGTTGTGTTTGTGGCACAAAATATAGAAAACGTGAGTAACTCTTCTTGTTCTTTATTATTGTTGTTGTTGTGGGCGGTGGACTGGCAGCATCGGTAGAGGGTCGGACGCCATGTTTTGAAACACAGAGTTACGTCCCTTTACGATCTGAGTTCAAATCCCGCCGAGGTTAACTTTGCCTTTCATCCACGGGGTCGATAAAACAAAGTACCAGTAATACACTGGGATAATTGTTGGCCTTGTGTCAAAAGTAGAAACAATTATTATTATTGGAGTTTCAGTAATTAATGTTATTTAACTGAAAAGTTTGTTGAAATGACCATCAAGCCACTACCTGCAGCCTCAGATATTCAGCACGTATCAGTGGGTTCTTGCTGTTCTCAGCAAGCATGCCTTTTGAAATGTTCTAAAAAAGGGGGTGTTGGACTAATGTTCTTTAACCATCCTTGAAAACTCTTCAAGATAGTACCTAGTGCTCCGATGACAATCGGGACAGCCTTGATCTTATGACAGTTCCAAATCCTTTTTAACTCCCACTTTAAATCCTGGTATCGGTTAATTTTCTCCTCCTCCTTTTCTTGCACTATTGGATTGGCAGTATCGGTAGAGCGTTAGGCAGCATAGAGTTATGGCCCTTTACATTCTGAGGTCAAATTCCACCGAGGTTAACTTTGCCTTTCATCCTTACGGGGTCGATAAATAAAGTACTAGTAATGCACTGGGGTCAATTTCATCGACCCCCCCCCCCCCGAATTACTGGCCTTGTGCCTATACGAGAAATCATCATTATTATTATTGTTATTATTATTATTATGGGGAGCTGAGCGGCGGATTGGCAATAATCAGTAGAGTGTCGGACAACATAATTTACGGCATAGAGTTATGGCCTTTTACATTTTGAATTCAAATCCCACCGAAGTTAACTTTACCTTTCATCCTTACAGGGTCAATAAAATAAAGTACCAGTAATGCACTGGGGTTGATTTAATCGACTTTCCCCTCTCCCAAAACTGATGACTGTGCTGAAATCAGCCAATCAATACATGTTTAGATGGCTAATATAAGCCATTCATTTATAAGCCATTCATTTTTTGGTCAAATATTTCTCGGCTTGTTATTGTTGGCAGTCACTCCACCCAGCTTCGTTTCGTTTCGTTTCGTTTCATTTTACGTCCGCTTTTCCCTGCTTGCAAGGGTGGGACGGGAACTGATTCTGGCTTGATTTCTACAGCTGGATGCCCTTCCTAACACCAACCTCATTTACAGTGAGTGCTGGGTGCTTTTTTTCCGTGGCACCTCTACGACCACTTTGCAGTGGAGTGATAGGGACCCCAGTCCCTATCATCTCATTTCTACAGCTGAGTAAACTGGAGCAATCTGAAATAAAGTGTCTTGCTCAAGGAAACAACACATCACCCGGTCTGAGAATTGAACTCACAACCTATCGATTGCAAGGCCAATGCTCTAACCACTAAGCCATGTGCCTCCTTCTACGATGCAATTAGGGTTAGGGTTAGTAAATTGACCATAGCACGTTACTGGTACTTTAATTTTAACATCCCCATTGTCTGTCTTCTCCATCTACAGGTAATAGACATCCTTCTTATCACCAACTGGGACGTTACTGGCTATATGTGGATGGTTACTATCTTCCTCATTCCGTACTGTTTCATACGCAACCTCAAGATGTTGGCCGTCTTCTCTCTGCTGGCCAATCTCATCACCATCATTGGTCTGGTCATTATTTACCAGTACATCGTCCAGAACCTCAAGCCAATGTCAGAGGTGCATCTCTATACCAGCTTCTCCCAGCTACCCATGTTCTTTGGCATTGCTGTCTATTCCTTTGAGGGCATCAGTCTGGTAAGTCATACATACGCTTCTACACACACACACACACACACACATCATCATCATCATCATCATCATTTCATTTTACGTCTGCTTTTCCCTGCTTGCAAGGGTGGGACGGCAACTGATGCTGGCTTTATTTCTACAGCTGGATGCCCTTCCTAACACCAACCTCATTTACAGTGAGTGCTGGGTGCTTTTTTGCCGTGGCACCTCCACGACCACTTTGCAGTGGAATGATAGGGACCCCAGTCCCTATCATCTCATTTCTACAGCTGAGTAAACTGGAGCAATGTGAAATAAAGTGTCTTGTTCAAGGAAACAACACATCACCCGGTCTGAGAATTGAACTCACAACCTTTCGATTGCAAGGCCAATGCTCTAACCATTAAGCCATGTGCCTCCATTAATATATATGTATATCGACAAAGGCAAGGGAGTGTGTGGTCTTGATTAACGCCAACAAGTGAGAAACAGACTGTCGATCACTCTCCCTTTGTTTTTGCCGAGAATAAGTAAGTGACATAGTTACTACTTTAAAGCTCATAGCGAATGGTCTTCTAAATGTTTTTAATTAAACATACGGTATATTGCCAAATATACTATACATACATTCATGTATACATCACTATTTCAGAGCACCAATACTGATATATATATAGTAATAATAATAATTGTGAAGACTAAAATCGAAAGAGGGCTCGATAAGGATAATATATATAAAACGTTAAGGGTGAAAGCAGCGATTCTTTGCTTAATCTGTTATTGTTAATAAATATATATATATGATATGTGTGTGTGTGTGTGTGTGTGTGTGTGTGTGTGTGTGCATGTGTGCGTGCGTGTGTGTGTGTGTATAAATAAATACACACACACACACACAAATATATATATATATTATACATGTATGATAAAGATCTCTATTTTTTTCTAGTTTGTCTTTTCATGTTTTCCCCATATTTCCTATTTACTCTCTCTCTCTATCAATATATATCTTTTAATCCTTCTCTCCTTCGTTCCCTCCTTCAAGGTTCTTCCAATTGAAAACAAAATGAGAAAACCTCAAGACTTCCCAGGCTGGACAGGAGTGCTAAACCTCGGCATGGCCATAGTGGTCAGTCTTTATAGCTCCCTAGGATTCTATGGTTACCTCTGTTTCACTGATGACATTAACAGCAGTATAACAATAAATCTACCTGGATCATGGTGAGTTCTTCTCTTCTTTTCAAACACTAGCATTTTTTTTTGACAGGGTGACACATATGTGTGTATGTAATGCATGTGTGTATGTGCATATGCGCATATGTATACATTTATATAATCATCATCATCAACATCATCATTTCATTTTACGTCTGCTTTTTCCCTGCTTGCAAGGGTGGGACGGGAACTGATTTTGGCTTGATTTCTACAGCTGGATGCCCTTCCTAACACCAACCTCATTTACAGTGAGTGCTGGGTGCTTTTTTTGCCATGGCACCTCCACGACCACTTTGCAGTGGAATGATATGGACCCCAGTCCCTATCATCTCATTTCTACAGCTGAGTAAACTGGAGCAATGTGAAATAAAGTGTCTTGCTCAAGGATGTAGTGTCTCGACAGCTAATAACTGATGCAGGGAGTTTGTTCCATGGAGGTTTTAAAGGATGCAGTGTCTTGACAGCTAATAACTGATGCAGGGAGTTTGTTCCATGGAGGTTTTAAAGGATCCAGTGTCTCAACAGCTAATAACTGATGCAGGGAGTTTGTTCCATGGAAGTTTTAAAGGATGCAGTGTCTCGACAGCTAATAACTGATGCAGGGAGTTTGTTCCATGGAGGTTTTAAAGGATGCAGTGTCTTGACAGCTAATAACTGATGCAGGGAGTTTGTTCCATGGAGGTTTTAAAGGATGCAGTGTCTTGACAGCTAATAACTGATGCAGAGAGTTTTTTCCATGGAGGTTTTAAAGGATGTAGTGTCTCGACAGCTAACAACTGATGCAGAGAGTTTTTTCCATGCTTCAGCAACTCTGAAAAAATGTTTCCGAAAGTTTGTGGGCATGCTCACGTGTATTAGACACATGGAAATCAATGTATGAGTATAGAAATATATACGCACAGACGGACACACTTGCAAAAATACACACTGATAGACATATATTCACATATATTCACACACACAGACATACATTCACACAAACACACAGACATACATTCACACAAACACACAGACATACATTCACACAAACAAATACATACACACATATATTCACACGCACATACAGTCACACACTCACACACATCGTGTGGCAGATGGACGGAAATCGCTCAATTTTATATATACAAGGAGGGCCAGAATTCACGACTCGCTTGATAGTTATATTTTTTAACATGCTTATTTTATTGTTATTGTACTGTTTTAATTTATTATTTTATTTCTTAATATGCTTAGCAGGTTTCTTAATTTATATTTTTATTTACTAATATGCCTCACAGGATTTTTATTTATAAATAATCAAGTGAGTCATAAATTCTGGCCCACCCTGTAAAATATCATAAATATATATATATATTTTTATACAGCTCTATAAAAAAGTGCAGGGCTATCAAAATTGATGGAAGTTACGGAGTAGGTAGACCCAGAAAAACCTGGGATGATTTGATAAATTCCAACCTTACACACTTGCACCTCTCTAAGACAATGTCACTGGACTGAGATCTTTGGCGCCACGCAGTAATACAGAAGACCCGCCTTGCTTATGTACAAAGCGAAACCTACAGTCAGTAGGCACCTCTTAACCAAATATACACCCCAACCCACTACCCCTACTTCATCCTCCCACTCACACCAACACCACCCTTTCTCTGTAAAGTTATGTTTGGTACCAGAACATCCAGTCCTAAGTAAATGAGATCGTGTAGGTGTCACGACAAAAAAACACACAGTCCACGCTGTAATGTGGCCGTGTAGGTAACACAGTAAAAACCTCCCAGTCCACACTGTAAATGTGGTTGGTGTTAGGAAGGGCATCCAGCCGTCGAAAACCTGCCAGATAGTCCTATACGAGCGAGACACAGTCACCCGACCAAACCTTGCCTCAAGTGGGACAATTCCCGTCTAAACCCATACTAGCGTGGAAGATAGACTTTAAATGATGATGATGATGATATATATTTATATGTGTCAGGTAATTCCGAAGGAAAAGCAAAGGAAAAAGCGTGCTCTATGTATAGAACAGAGCTATTTAATTAGAAAGTGATAACACAAAATATAATACTCCATTACCAAAGGTTTCTGGATCCCAGACAATATTAATATACGTCTGGATCAGTCATCAGACAGATGACATCTATCTGATGACCGATCCAGACGTATATTAATATTGTCTGGGATCCAGAAACCTTTGGTAATGAAGTATTATATTTTGTGTTGTTCACTTTCTAATTAAATTATATATATATATATATATATATATATATATACTCTGTAATGTATAATTACTGTGACTGGAAATTTACTGATTGTATTAAACTCTCAACTGTTTTTTACCTGTCCTTGCCAGGTGGTACACAAGTGTAAAGCTGTTGTTTGCTGTCGCGATCTTCATATCCTATGGTATACAGTTCTATGTTCCAATGAATTTGTTGAGTACACCAATTCTAGAAAGGTTTGGAACAACCTTACGCAGCCAAATTATCGACTATTCTCTACGAGCCATCTTAATTGTAGCACTAAGTAAGTGTGTTTTTTTTTTTTTTGTTTGTATCTTTTGAGCTTTTTTTGTCTTTTGTTGTTATGTTTTTCTTTTTTATTTCCCTATCAGTTTCAGTCTTAGATAGTAGAGGTGTTTGCCCTAGTAGTAAGAGTGTTGGACTTACGATCATAGTGTCGTGGGTTCGATTCCTGGACTGGGTTGATCCAAGGAACGTCTGATGACCAGTAGCAGTAACATTATACTGTATATTAGATAATGTAGTCATAGATAGTGGAGATGTGTAGCCTAGTGGTAAGGGTGTTGGACCTATGTTTAAAATGTCATGGGTTTGATTCTTGGGCAGTGTTGCTCCTAGGAACACTAATGTCTGATGACCAGTAACACTAACTACTATACTGTATATTCTTGAGCAAAAAACTTCATTTCACGTTGCTCCAGTATACTCTGTTGTAAATGTGTACCAGCAATAGCTGTGAGTTTAACCCTGTGACGGACTGGCGTCCTGTCCAGAGAGGAGTCTTGTACTCTCAGTCACTTCACACCATGAAACCGAGATCAGCACCGGCTTAACAAACATTATATGGCTGAAGACAGACTTTTCGGTCATTTGACTACAGCCTCTTAAAGGGATTTAGTGGATAATATTGACAGCTTTCTAGTGACCTCCTCAGTGGCTAGGTTTTTATTTTGTGTCTCTTGAAAGCTTTGACAATATACAAACAACCATCCAGTTATTGAACCAACCAACTGGAAATTTATAAAAAATTTATAATAAAGTATAACTATATATATATATATATATATATATATATATATATATATATATATATATATATATATG
>OZ024763.1:20452693-20487693 GCA_964016885.1 Eledone cirrhosa | reverse complement strand
CACTTTATTTCACATTGCTCCAGTTTACTCAGCTGTAGAACTGAGATGATAGGGACAGGGGTCCCTATCATTCCACTGCAAAGTGGTCGTGGAGGTGCCATGGCAAAAAAGCACCCAGCACTCACTGTAAATGAGGTTGGTGTTAGGGAGGGCATCCAGCTGTAGAAATCAAGCCAGAATCAGTTCCCGTCCCACCCTTGCAAGCAGGGAAGAAGCGGACGTAAAATGAAATGATGATGATGATGATAGAATGATTTATGGTATTCGTCCCACCTCATTGCGTGCTCTGAGTTCAAATCCTGCCGTAGTCAACTTTACCTTTCATCCTTTAGAGGTCGATTAAAAAAAGTACCAGTCCAGTACTGGGGGTCGACTCTTCCACTGTAGAAAAAAAAATTGGCTGTGTTCAGGCCTGGAGAGGGTTAGGCTGTATGATGGTGCCTCTACAACTCCACAAGGAGTTATGGGATATATATATATGTGTACATATATATGATATATTAACAAATGGAAACTATATTTATAAAACCATATTTATTTCATTATACATATTTCAAGGACACCAAGTTAAATTATGGTGTACTTTCATCAGATAAAATATAGAAATGGTCGCATTCTTTAAGGGTATGTCAATATTTATTTATAAAACTGATCTATATTATATTTTATCTGATGAAAGCACACCATAATTCAACTTGGTGTCCTTGAAATATGTATAATGAAATAAATATAGTTTCCATTTGTTAATATATCGTATTTTTACTCCAATAATTTGTTGAGTGCTTTATATCAGTTATAAAAATATTTGCTTGTTGTATCCCAACAATTTAAATAGAACTTCTACATTTATGTACATATATATATATATGTACATATAGATATATATAGATATTTATATATATATACAGGGTGGGGCATAAAAACTATTACAAAATAAAATGCAAATAGTTCTTGAAAAAAACATTTATTTCAAGATCTGACTTCAACAAATAGTAAGTAATATACTATTAAACAACTGCACAAAAATTTATTCGAAATGCTTTCCTCTAGTTCTCACTACTGCTCGAAGACTTCTAGGAAAGTTTTCGATGGCTGCACGAACAGTTTCCATGGGTATTTTCTCCCATACTTTATTCAGTTTTGATTTTAGAGTTTCAATATTTTGGCTAGGAGTAGAGCAGGCTTCACTCTCAAGAATTGACCATAAAGAAAAATCGAGAGGGTTGAGATCTGATGATGTGGGAGGCCACTCTTCTTTACTGATCCATGCAGGACAATGGTCTCTACTCCACTGTTGTGTTACGCGAGCAGTGTGGCTCGTCGCTCCATATTGTTGGAGAGTCCAAATGTCATCGCCATAAACAGATGTGCACCATGGCATCAGTGTTCCTTCCAAAATATCCTTTATGTAAAGTTCTTTGTTAATTTTAACTCCTTGAGGCACAAAAATCAGACTTCCCTCTTTCAGAAATGGCTTCCCAAACCATCACTGATGCTGGTTTCTCTGTTCTGAATACTTTTCCTACACTTGAAGGAATTAATTTGAGACCTTTTGCAAGTACTCGATCATTTTGATGATTGTGAGACTGCTGCACAGTGAATAAATTCTCATCTGTAAAGATGATGTTTAGCAGCGTGCCATGCTTGATACGGTTCAATAACAGTTTACTTCTGGAGAGCCTCTTTTCAATTGTGGCTGCAGAAAGAAGATGCCTCTTTTGGAACTTATAGGATGACATCCCCAGATCATCTCGACATATCCTCCGCATAGTTCTCGGCGATGTTTCTGCTTCTTCTGCCATTTTTCTCATGGACCTTCTTGGATTACGCCTTATTTTTTCCCTCACACTTTTAACGAGTTTTGGTGTTCTTGAGGTGCGAGGGCGTCCGGGTCGAGGTCTGTCTTTGGTCGAGGAAGTTTCCTTAAATCGATCGATTGTCCTTTTGATCAACATTCTATTGATCTTAAGAATTTTCCCCAGTTTAAATATCTTGGGTGGAGTCAGGCCTTTATCATGCTTCTCTATTATGGACTTTCTTTTCAATTCTATGGACATTGCAAATTGTTAATGGCGTAATGTTCTGAAAAATAGTTAATATGGTTATAGTGCATGGATTTGATACAAATATATTAGTTATATTAGCAATATAATGTATTTTTAAATTGATTTAAAACTTTGTAACAGGAATTATGCCCCACCCTGTATATATGTAGGTATGTAGGTATGTATGTATGTATATATATATATATATATGTTTGAAGGCGCATGGCTTAGTGGTTAGAGCATTGGGTCGAAAGGTTGTGAGTTCAATTCTCAGACCGGGTGATGTGTTGTTTCCTTGAGCAAGACACTTTATTTCACATTGCTCCAGTTTACTCAGCTGTAGAAATGAGATGATAGGGACTGGGGTCCCTATCATTCCACTGTAAAGTGGTCGTGGAGGTGCCACGGCAAAAAAGCACCCAGTCCGCACTGTAAAGTGGACGTGTAGGCACCACGGATAAAAAAAGCACCCAGCACTCACTGTAAATGAGGTTGATGTTAGGAAGGGCATCCAGCTGTAGAAATCAAATCAGAATCAGTTTCCGTCCCACCCTTGCAAGCAGGGAACAGCGGACGTAAAAATGATGATGATGATGATGATATATATACACACACAAACACACACATAATATATACATAATGATATATATATATATATAAAGTCCCAGTCCAGTACTGGGGTCGATTCGTCCTCTATAGAAAAAAATCGGCTGGGTTCAGACCGGGAGAGGGTTGGGCTCCACCTGGTTTAAAAGTGCCCGAGACACACCATATGACGGTGCCTCCATGACTCCACAAGGAGTTATGGGATCTTTACCCTCCTTATACATTTTAGCCATGAGGCTATAGGTTGGGAAACACTAAGCTAGAATTCATAATGGCATAATAATTGTTTCTACTTTTGGCACAAGGCCAGCAATTACCCAGTGCATTACTGGTACTTTATAATGGCATAATAATGTGTTTATTACCACTTTCTAAATTTTATCAGGAACTCTAATTTGGTTTTAGTACAAATGGTTATATTTGTCTGAAATGTTTGTTTAAAAAAACAATAATTTTAACTGCATTTTCCTGATTTGAAATATTTCAACTTCTAAAGGTCCACGCAAGATTGCTATATATAGATATATGTGTGTGTGTCTGTATGTCTACATATGTATGCATATATATATATATATATATATATATATGTATATTTACACACATGCACACACATACATTTCTACATACATATATATATATTTATATATACATATATTTATACATACACACACACACACACACACACACACATATATATATATATATATATATATATATATGAAAAGATTCACGACCCCAACGGTTGAGCTCCGATCCGAACATAAATATGTATGTATATACATATAAATAAATAAATAAATGTATGTGTATGTATATATATACATATTCACACACATATACACAAACACATGTATATATACATATTCACCCACACATGTACTCACATAGACACACACACATTATACACACACACACACACATATATGTATATATGAAGAAAAAACAAAGTGTAAAAAAAAAAATCCCTGATTTATTCCTATATATACAAACTATATCTCAATACCAGTTTAAAGGACTTTAATGAAAAATTATAAATACATTTTTTTATTTTGGTGGTGACTCTTTTTATTGTTTGCGAATTATTTTTCTAAGTAAATGAAATTCAAACACTTCTTTTTTTATTTCTTTGTGACTTTTGTGATTTTTTAAAAATTTTTTTATGGTCATTTTTTCTTCTTATGATGATAATATTAATAATAATTGTGAAATTATTGTGTACAGTGCTCAGGTGCACTACAACTCATCAAAGGTTCATATATGGTACATAGAATTATGTACTGTACAAATGTCAGGAAAATGTACAGTATATGAGTCATGGTATACTCACAGACACACACACACATATATATATATATATATATATATATTATATATATATATGTGTGTGTGTGTGTATAATGAAAATTATTGTGTACAGTACTCAGGTGCACTACAACTCATCAAAGGTGCATGTATAGTACATAGAATGATGTACAAATGTCAGGAAAGTGAACAGTGTCATGATATATACATAGATACACACACACATATATGTATTAATATATATATATATATATGCCTGCATACGAACAGCAATGTTGCATGGCAGTGAGACCTGGGCATTGTGTGCAGAGGATATACGCAGACTAGAGAGGAACGAAGCTTGGATGCTCCGCTGGATGTGTAATAGTAATATACGCGAACGGCAAAGCATAAACGGACTAAGGAAAAAAAAAAAAATTAGAAATAAGAGGGATCAGATGTTGTTTACTCGAGAGAAGGCTACGTTGGTATGGTCACGTGATGCGCATGAAAGACGACAGCTGTATAGCAAAGTGCAGGGCAATAAAGATAGACGGTAGCCACGGAGTAAGCAGACCCAGAAAAACCTGGGACGAGCTGATAAATTCCGACCTCACACACTTAAACCTCTCCAAGACAATGTCACTGGACCGAGAGCTTTGGCGGTACTCAGTAATAGAGAAGACCCGCGTTACCTAAATACAAAGTAAAACCTACTACAGTCAGTAGGCATCTCTAACAAAATACACCCCCGTTCCACCACCCCCACCCCATCCACACCGCCCCTTTCAATGTAAAGTTATGTTGGTGCCACAAAATCCAGGCCGAAACAAATGAGATCGTGTAGGTGTCACGACAAAAAAACACAGTCCATGCTGTAATGTGACCGTGTAGGCAACACGGTAAAAACCTCCCAGTCCCACACTGTAAATGTGGTTGGTGTTAGGAAGGGCATCCAGCTGTAGAAAACCTGCCAGACAGTCCACGCTGTAATGTGGCCGTGTAGGCAACACGGTAAAAACCTCCCAGCCCCACACTGTAAATGTGGTTGGTGTTAGGAAGGGCATCCGACTGTAGAAAACCCGCCAGACAGTCCTATGCGAGTAAGACAACCACTCTTGCCTCAAGTGGGAAAACTCCCGTCCAAACCCATGCAAGCATGGAACACGGACGTTAAACGATGATGATGATGATGATGATATATATATATATATCATCATCACCGTTTTACGTACGTTCTTCCATGCTAGCATGGGTTAGACGGGTTGTCCTGTTGTGGGCAGTGTCTGGTCGGCTGACCATGCCTTGCTCATACAGGAACTGATTTGGCTTGATTTCTACAGCTGGATGCCCTTCCTAACACCAACCTCATTTACAGTGAGTGCTGGGTGCTTTTTCGTGGCGCCTACACGTCCACTTTACAGTGTGGGCTGGGTGCTTTTTGCCGTGGCACCTCCACGACCACCTTGCAGTGGGAGGGTGTGGGGGCATATTGTCTATATGCTTCAGTTTGTACCCATGGGAGGTCGGGTACTCTGTATTACTGCGTGACACCAGAGGTCACGGTCGTGTGTCATCCGCCTTTCAGAGGTGTAATTGGGTAAGGTCGGCTTTTATCACCTCATCCCAGGTCATCTTGGGTCTCCCCACTCCGCGGTTTCCATCAATTTCTAGTGCTCTGCATCTTTTTATGCAGCTGTCATCCTTCATACGCATCACATGTCCATACCAACGCAACCGCCTCTCCTGCACACAGCATTTGATTCCTCTTATGCTCAGTCTCTCTCTCATTTCATTTATGCTTTGTCGTTCGCGTATATTACTATTACACATCCATCGGAGCATGCAGGCTTCGTTTCTCTCTAATCTACGTAAGTCTTCCACCTTCAGCGCCCAGGTCTCACTACCATGTAAAATTGCTATTCGGATACACGCATCATACAGTCTGCCTTTCATTTTGAGGGAGAAGCCTTTTGCAGCTAGCAGTGGTAGTAGTTCCCTGAACTTCTTCCATCCCGTTCTTACCCTAGTTATTGTACTTTCTGAACACCCACCTCCGCTGCTAATTCGGTCACCTAGGTAGCAGAAGCTGTCTACTGTCGCTACAGAGCCCTCCCAGAGATTGGTGGTACTTGTTTCCTGTGGCTGTTTGCTGCTTGCTGTCCCAGTACAGCTGCTGCATGTGAAGCCTACATTCTTAATTAAGCTTCCTGAGATCCCGCTACATCTCTTGTGTACCCATTGTTTGCATTTGGGGCAGAGAATGGAGTTCCTACCTACACCTTTCCTACATACAGAGCAAGGCCATTTCCCTGAGGGGATCTGGGTTCTGTTTTCTCGTCTACTTACAAGGACCTTAGTCTTTGTCATGTTGACTTTGAGACCCTTTCTTTCTAGTCCCTGCTTCCAAGTTTGGAATTTCTTCTCTAGTTCTACCATAGATTCAGCTATAAGTGTGAGGTCATCAGCATACAGGAGTTCCCATGGGCATCCGGTCTTAAACTCCTCCGTTATTGCCTGCAGGACTATGATGAACAGGAGAGGGCTAAGAACAGAGCCCTGGTGGACCCCAACCTGTACGCTAAATTCCTCGCTATACTCATTGCTAATCCTAACTTTGCTGACTGCTCCCCTATACATGGCTTGTACAGCTTTCACAAGCCATTCATCTACTTCTAGTTTTCTAAGAGCCCACCAGATTACAGCACGTGGAACTCTGTCAAAGGCTTTCTCGAGATCGACGAATGCCAGGTAGAGTGGCTTACTTTTAGCTAGGTACTTTTCCTGTAACTGCCTGACAAGGAAGAGGGCATCAGTGGTGCCTCTTCCTGGTACAAACTCAAATTGCATCTCATCTAGTTTCACCCGGTCCCTAATCAACTATAACTCTTTCTGTTACTTTCATGACCTGGTCCATCAACTTTATACCTCTATAGTTTACTCAATCTAGTGCATCGCCTTTACCTTTGTAGCAGTTGACAATGATGCTACTGCACCAATCTTTTGGTATGACACCTTCTAGTATTACCTGGTTAACAATACGTGTGGTTATAGTGTGACCTACAGACCCAGATGCCTTCAGCATCTCGGCAGCTATACCCGATGGACCGGTTGCCTTCCCCATCTTCATATCTTTGATTGCCTTACTTACTACGCTGCTGCTGACTTGTACTGCTGGTCCCTCTATAGGGTCTACTTGGGGTAAGGTCTCTTCTTCCCATGCATTCTCCTCATTTAGTAATCTATCATAATGACTCTTCCATGCATCTTTCTTCTCAGCACTGGATACACTTCTCTCCAATGACATCACAATTCTCTCTCACACACTGCCTCGCAATCTTGAACACCTCCTGTTTCTGGTCCTCACGTTGCAAAACATGCTTGAATTTTCTATCCTCTGCTTCCCTCCTAGCTTCCCTCTTGGTCTCTATGTAATGTACCCTGCTCCCCCCGTTCTTCCATTCTTTCCATGCCTGTCTCTTGGCTTTAACTGCCTCATCTACCTTATTGTTCCACCACCAAGTCACTCTCCTCCTGCTTGTGGTCTTACTCCAGCCACAGACCTCATCCGTCGCCTTTAGTAAGTTATTTTTTAGGAACTCCCAGTGCTCTTCTACATTGAATGTCTCTATCTGTTCTTCTTTACTGTCGTAGGCGTTGAGTAAGTTAGGTAGTAGTAGTAGTAGTAGTAGAAGAAATGGCATGCTGAGGTTTGATTGGTCGAATAGGCTATGGTGGTGGGATGGAAATTGTGAGGTAGAGAGAGGGTCGCCGTCAAGGCTAACAAACTAACTGATAGAATACAGCATGGCCAGCAACAATAATATTAATAATAGCCAGTCATGGCCTGTACCTTTGATGGAAAAATAGACAGTCAGCATGGTAGGGGAAAATGAGGATAACAAAATAAATGTGTTGTGGTAGCTGAAATACCTGGCCAGATTTGTATGGATGGATGACTGGAACGTAGCTAAATCAACTCTTGTGATTCATTTTAGCCTTTCAGAGTAGAGTGTCTTATCTCTTCAATAACTTCAAGATGGGTGAGGAGGAATGGGTGAAGAGGGAACGGGAGGTAATAGGTGGCTTAGAGATAGATAGATAGATAGATAGAGAGAGAGGATAGCCATCAAGGCTAACAAACTAACTGATAGAATACAGCATGGCAAAGTAGCAGATAGAATACAGCAACAATAATATTAATAATAGCCAGTGATGGCCTGTAGCCTTTGATGGAAAAATAGACAGAGACAGTCAGCATGGTAGGGGAAAATGAGGATAACAAAATAAATGTGTTGTGGTGGCTGAAATACCTGGCCAGATTTGTATGGATGGATGACTGGAACGTAGCTAAATCAACTCTAGTGATTCTCTCTCTCTCTCTCTCTCTCTCTCTCTCTCTCTCTCTCTCTCTCTCTCTCTCTCTCTCTCTCTCTCTCTCTCTCTCTCTCTCTCTCTCTCTCTCTCTCTCTCTCTCTCTCTCTCTCTCTCTCTCTCTCTCTCTCTCTCTCATATATATATATATACAGGGTGTGGGCGATATTTGTTCGCAATTTTCAACTGCTATATTTCCATTATTTCCAAAATAATTGATTATGAATAATTTTGAACCTCCAAATTTGTGGAAGAGACACGGAGTTCTTGGAATCCGCGCCGGGAGGACAAATAAGGAAATTTCAGACCTTCTCAGCGTCAGCAGGAGAATGGTGGAAAAGGTCAGAAAGGAATTGGAAGATTCAGGATTCGACTACGAAGCAACATCAGAGAGGAAAACACATGATCGACAATCTGACGCCTTCAGAACGCCCGAGTTCGTCGCTGAAGTTCAGGATATCATCAACAATGAACCCAGCAAGTCAATGCATGAGATAGACGTGGATGAAAAGCTCATTGGGCTGGTGGTACATGAAGACATTCGCTACGTTTCATACAAGATGAGGAAAGGACAATTTCTGTCAAAGGCGATGCAAGAAAATCGACTGAAGCACGCAAAGAAGCTGATCAACAAGTTGAAACACCCAGTGGAGCCAGACATGCTGTGGTTTTTCTCCGACGAGAAAAACTTCTGCCAAGACTAGAAGATCAACTCCCAGAACAACAGGTGGCTCGCTGTCTCATCCAAAGACGTGCCCAGAGTCATGCAGACAAAGTTTCCAGCGACAACATTGGTCTTAGGTGTCGTCAGCAGTCAAGGTGACGTCATGCCACCTCACTTCTTCCCTGAGGGCCTCAAGCTGAACACCGATGGCTACATCCGCGTTCTGAGCGAGGTAGTAAACCCCTGGATCGACCAGGTAGCTGCAGGTAGGCCGTACGTGTGGCAGAAAGACTCAGCGCCCTGCCATACCAGCCGAAAGACCCAAGCCTGGCTGTCAGAGAACTTCGTCGACCACACTTCATCTGACATCTGGCCTCTCAGCTCGCCTGACTGCAACCCTCTCGACTTCTTTGTGTGGGGCGCAGTGGAACGAGACACCAACAGTTCTAGCTGCAATACGAAAGACGATCTGAAGGCCAGGATCACAAGTGCTTTTAGGGGCCTAAGTCGAGGGACAGTGACGAAGGCCTGTAGCCAGTTCCGAGGCCGTCATCAAAGCCAATGGCGGGTTTATCGAGTGAGATCGAAAGAACAAGTCATGAAGACAAACTGACCCAAGTTTGATAAATATATCTTAAAAAATAAAACTACTGTGTTATTTTTCCTAGACAGTAATCTTGCGAACAAATATCGTCCGTACCCTGTATATATATATATAAATATATATTGTTGTGTACAGTGCTCAGGTGCACTACAACTGGTCAAAGGTGCATGCATAGTACATGGAATAATGTACAAATGTCAGGAAAGTGAATAATGTATGAGTCATGATATACATGTGTTCGTGTGTATGGAGGGGGGATATCAGGTGTAGTGTTGGCGAATTTCAGGAAGCATGGAGGTTTTAAAGGATGCAGTGTCTCGGCAGCTAACAACTGATGCAGGTAGTTTGTTCCAACTATTTTTGTTGTTTCCACAGTATGGCAATAGAGAGATCAGGTGGAAAAATACGGCACTTTTGAGTTAGGGTGCCACACTATGACACAGCGGAGCCAGGGTGGTACACTATGAAACTGTGAAGCTTCAGTGACACAGTATGGAAATATGGAGCTAGGTTGGCAAAGTATGGCAATGGGGACATAGGGTGGGAAATACGGCACTTTGAAGCTAGGGTGCCGCCCTATGGAACTGCGGAGTGAGGGTGGCACACTATAGAACAAAATGGTGTAGGACAGAACAAAGGTGACTCACAAAATAAGAAATCAGTCACAGAGGAGGTGATGAAATAGCTTTGACAATAAATAAACAACCATCCTGTTATTGAACCAACAAACTGGGAATTTGTAATAAATTGAAGTGAAATCCAACAGGTGCATGTGTTTTTAATGGCAGCATGACTCTGCCAAAGTATAACAATATATGCAATTTGCAGCGACACTTTCTCCAGCAGCAACCTGGTGCAGTTTGCAACTAACCCAAGTTCTACTGCACGTTGGACTGAGGAGGTCAAACTCTTCAAGTACCGGTCGCTCTTCGACAGGTTTGCAGTTGTGCCCTTTGCAGTGGAGACTTCTGGTGTACTTGGCCCTAGGGCTACCTCCCTACTCACCACCATAGGCCCTGAGTTGGCTGCCGCTACCAGTGGAGACTTCTGGTGTCCTTGTCCCTAGGGCTACCTCCCTATTCACTACCATAGGCACTGAGCTGGCCAGCCGCAGGTGCGAGTTGGAATGGCTCTTCCAGCACATCTCCCTTACCATCCTCCGGGGAAACGCCTCCATTCTGTCCGCCGGGGCTGTGGGGAGGCCAGCACGTGGGACCCCATTTGCTCACCATACGGAGAGATGGGGGAGGGCGAGAGAGATGGAGGCGGTGACGGTGGGAGTTCGGCTCTTCCACGTTCGGACCATATCCTTGTGCTTGTGTTCATTAAGCAGTTAATGAGTCTGTTTATGTATTCAGTGATATTTGCGTAGTTAATAAAACAATACATATTAAGTGTGTATGTATCTACTTAAACTAAGAGACAGCACTCTGTATGACTTTAATTGACTTTATTTAATCCTAACAGAGTTATCGTCCTTGTATATTTACTTTTATATATCGGTACGAGCAGCGAAACCTTGTTGTCCTCTTATTATACACACATATATACATATTCCTTCCATACACATGCACACATGTGTGTGTCATGACTCGTGCACTGTTCATTTTGCTGATGTTTGTGCATTGCCCTATGTACTGTACATGCACTTTTTTGATGAGTTGTGGTGCACCTGGGCACTGTACACAATATTTCATTATTGTTATTGTATCATGACTCATACACTGTTCATTTTCCTGACATTTGTACATTATTCTATGTACTATACATGCACCTTTGATGAGTTGTAGTGCACCTGAGCACTGTACACAATAATTTCATTATTATTATTATATGTTATATATATTGGTCTACCTTCCAGCAACATCATTAAAAACAATAATGTTTCTTCTCTGAAGATTCTATGAAAATATCCCTTATAACAATATATATACATACGTACACGCATGTATATAAAAGTGTTATATTGATATCGCCTAGATGAAACACTGTAAAAGGAGTACGTTTTATTTTTGAATATATTGCCTTCTTCTCCATTTATTTTTGCTTGTGTGTATATATATAAACGGAAAAAATGAAACGAAATTTCAGCAACCATCGTTGCTCGTTTGTTCAACACTGACAAAGGAACGCTGTACTAGTTTCAAGCTTATTAGCTTATATGTATATATATACATACTACTGTACGTCTGTATACATATATGTATGTACGTGTACATACTTATATTTAAGTAACAGCCGTACTAAGAGTGGGAAATGAAATTTCGTTTCATTTTTACCATTTATCATTTTCGGTGCACCTGGCCGATTAACCCACTCGATATGCAAATTGGGCTACTCAGCCGTTAATATGCATAAGGTAAGTATATACGTTCAACAATCTGGCAGGAAGGTATACGTTGCTGACGATAGCTAATAAGCTTGCAACTAGTACAGCGTTCCTTTGTCAGTGTTGAACAAACGAGAAACGATGGTTGCTGGACACTACGGCTTAATACGGGATGTTTGTTTACAAACACACCGAGCATTATAATAAATGTTCGGTGAATCCATACGTACATATATATATGTGTGCGTGTATACAAAGATGCATGGACGAGTCATTATGATAGATTACTAAATGAGGAGAATGCATGGGAAGAAGAGACCCTACCCCAAGTAGACCCTATAGAGGGACCAGCAGTACAAGTCAGCAGCAGCGTAGTAAGTAAGGCAATCAAAGATATGAAGATGGGGAAGGCAACCGGTCCATCAGGTATAGCTGCCGAGATGCTGAAGGCATCTGGGTCTGTAGGTCATACTATAACCACACGTATTGTTAACCAGGTAATACTAGAAGGTGTCATACCAAAAGATTGGTGCAGTAGCATCATTGTCAACTGCTACAAAGGTAAAGGCGATGCACTAGATAGAGGAAACTATAGAGGTATAAAGTTGATGGACCAGGTCATGAAAGAGTTATAGCACAGTTGATTAGGGACCGGGTGAAAATAGACGAGATGCAATTTACGTTTGTACCAGGAAGAGGCACCACTGATGCCCTCTTCCTTGTGAGGTAATTACAGGAAAAGTACCTAGCTAAAAGTAAGCCACTCTACTTGGCATTTGTCGACCTTGAGAAAGCCTTTGACAGAGTTCCACGTGCTGTAATCTGGTGGGCTCTTAGAAAACTAGGAGTAGATGAATGGCTTGTGAAAGCGGTACAAGCCATATATAGGGGAGCAGTCAGCAAAGTTAGGATTAGCAATGAGTATAGCGAGGAATTTAGCGTACAGGTTGGGGTCCGCCAGGGCTCTGTTCTTAGCCCTCTCCTGTTCATCACAGTTCTGCAGGCAATAACGGAGGAGTTTAAGACCGGATGCCCATGGGAACTCCTGTATGCTGATGACCTCGCACTCATAGCTGAATCTATGGTAGAACTAGAGAAGAAATTCCGAACTTGGAAGCAGGGACTAGAAAGAAAGGGTCTCAAAGTCAACATGACAAAGACTAAGGTCCTTGTAAGTAGACGAGAAAACAGAACCCAGATCCCCTCAGGGAAATGGCCTTGCTCAGTATGTAGGAAAGGTGTAGGTAGGAACTTAATTCTCTGCCCCAAATGCAAACAATGGGTACACAAGAGATGTAGCGGGATCTCAGGAAGCTTATATTAAGAATGTAGGCTTCACATGCAGCAGCTGTGCTGAGACAGCAAGCAGCAAACAGCCACAGGAAACAAGTACCACCAATCTCTGGGAGGGCTCTGTAGAAACAGTAGACAGCTTCTGCTACCTAGGTGACCGAATTAGCAGCGGAGGTGGGTGTTCAGAAAGTACAATAACTAGGGTAAGAACGGGATGGAAGAAGTTTAGGGAACTACTACCACTGCTAGCTGCAAAAGGCTTCTGCCTCAGAATGAAAGGCAGACTGTATGATGCATGTATTCGAACAGCAATGTTGCATGGTAGTGAGACCTGGGCGCTGAAGGTGGAAGACTTACGTAGATTAAAGAGAAACGAAGCCTGCATGCTCCGATGGATGTGTAACAGTAATATACATGAACGACAAAGCATAAATGAATTGAGAGAGAGACTGAGCATAAGAGGAATCAAATGCTGTGTGCAGGAGAGGCGGTTACGCTGGTATGGACATGTGATGCGTATGAAGGATGACAGCTGCATAAAAAGGTGCAGAGCACTAGAAGTTGATGGAAACCGCGGAGAGGGGAGACCCAAGATGACCTGGGATGAGGTGATAAAAGCCGACCTTACCCAATTACACCTCTCAAAGGCAATGACACACGACCGTGACTTCTGGTGTCACGCAGTAATACAGAGTACCCGACCTCCCATGGGTACAAGCTGAAGCATATAGACAATATGCCCCCACACCCTCCACCGCAAGGTGGTCGTGGAGGTGCCACGGCGTAAAAGCACCCAGCCCACACTGTAAAGTGGACGTCTAGGCGCCACGAAAAAGCACCCACCACTCACTGTAAATGAGGTTGGTGTTAGGAAGGGCATCCAGCTGTAGAAATCAAGCCAAATCAGTTCCTGTATGAGCAAGGCATGGTCAGCCGACCAGACACTGCCCACAACAGGACAACCCGTCTAACCCATGCTAGCGTGGAAGAACGGACGTAAAACGGTGATGATGCTGATGATGATAATGATGATACTACTGTACGTCTGTATACATATATGTATGTACGTGTACATACTTATATTTATATATATATATATACATATATGTATGTACGTGTACATACTTATACTTATATTTATATATATATATATATATATATAATAAATGTAATCTGAGTTTTTCGAATATTAATAACATTCGATTCGTTTGCAATTATGCAAACAAGCCTCAATTTTATAGCCATGTCAGGAGAATGAACCCTTCATTCTTGCTCTTGTGTTGGCATGTGAACAGAACTGCTATACAATTGAGGCTTGTTTGCATAATTGCAAACGAATCGAATGTTATTATTAATATTCGAAAAACTCAGATTACATTTATTATATATATGTAGAGCGAAATTTTCTTTATATATATGGAGACACATGGCTTAGTGGTTAGAGCATTGGCCTTGCAATCGAAAGGTTGTGAGTTCAATTCTTGGACTGGGTGATGTATTGTTTCCTTGAGCAAGACACTTTATTTCACATTGCTCCAGTTTACTCAGCTGTAGAAATGAGATGATAGGGACTGGGGTCCATATCATTCCAAAAGCACCCAGCACTCACTGTAAATGAGGTTGGTGTTAGGAAGGGCATCTGGCTGTAGAAATCAAGCCACAATCAGTTCCCGTCCCACCCTTGCAAGCAGGGAAAAGCGAATGTAAAATGATATATATATATATGTGTGTGTGTGTAGAACACTGGTGGGTTATATCCGCAGTAGTAGAGCACTCAGTCCATGGGACGAGTTTGATCGAAGTAGTTCCACAACTGTTAGTTCACCATACCGAGAACAAATGTTTCACCTTATTCGGATCCTAAGTTCTGTCTAAATCTCTCTCTCTCAATACATAACAGAGTATAAATATTTAATATAGAGAAATGGCTTCTACATGACTAGAACTGTTCGGGAGAAATCATCAGGAAGCCGACTGTCCAAGTAATGTGGTGGTATTTATACCTTTTCTGGTAGTAGGAGAGGGTGGTGATTGGGATGGATATCAGTGACACCCAACGTGGGCAATTTGAAAGTGATATAATACGACCAAACTTCCAGTTACAATTCATCTACACATGGAGGCACATGGCTTAGTGGTTAGAGCATTGGCCTTGCAATCGAAAGCAAGACACTTTATTTCACATTGGTCCAGTTTACTCAGCTGTAGAAATGAGATGATAGGGACTGGGGTCCATATCATTCCACTGTAAAGTGGTTGTGGAGGTGCCACGGCAAAAAAGCACCCAGCACTCACTGTAAATGAGGTTGGTGTTAGGAAGGGCATCCAGCTGTAGAAATCAAGCCAGCATCAGTTCCCGTCCCACCCTTGCAAGCAGGGAGAAGCGGACGTAAAATGAAATGAATGATGAAATGATGTTATCGTGTACCTGTCAGTATCTACGAGCAGTTTGTTTACACTTTGGAGTTGATTTTAATCATCGCTGCATCGCATATATATATATATATATATATAATAGAATAATCGAGTATCGGAAAATCAGCTCACGAATTAACGATAAACAAATCCGACATGAGTGGCAGAGGGCTCAATAATTCAGATAAATCAGAGCTATAACTATCGTTAAAATACCAACACACAAGGATTATGCCTAAAATCACCCATGCAGCCGAAAAAGAACGACCAGGAAGATTCGGAAGCTTTTCACGGAGGCGGTCCCATAGTCAATGAGGGTTATCCGAGGTGTGGTTATTGTTAGTTGAAAAATAAAACTAAACTATAAAGTATTAGCATTTACAAACTGTAGTTATTTTTCTAGTATCTGTTATAAAATCATGGCCTATATTAGAATGTTCAGGTTTGCTTGAAGCATTGTGGAATAAGAAAAAATAATCAGTTTGGAAGCCTCTACAATGCAGATGGCAAGGAAATCCAGTGGCAAAAGGAGAAGGAAAATGTAAATAAAGGTAAGGAGAAAAGAGGAGAGGAAGAATGCCAGAAGATTCGTGAGTCCAACGAACAACTTTCAGGTGGTTTGGCAGTGTCGGTAGAGCGTCAGACACCAAGCTTTACAGCATAGAGTTATGGCTCTTTACGGTCTGAGTTCAAATCCTGCCAAGGTTAACTTTGCCTTTCATCTCTATGGGGTCGATAAAAGATGGTGGTGGTGTTGGTGGCAGTGTGAAGCTGGTCAAAGCAGAGTTTGTGTTTCACATCAATATACACTCTTGACAGGTGCAATGTGTCCAAACACGGAAGAGCTGAACTCCCACTGTTATCGCCTCCATCTCTCTGTATTATGAGCAAATGGGGTCCCACGGCGAATACAGTACCAGTAATGCACTGGGATAATTGTTGGCCTTGTGCTAAAAGTAGAAACAATTTTAAACAGAATCATACAACCAGCAATGTTCAACAATGTTTTTATTTCCCCTTCAGAAAACCACCCTTGTTGATGCATGTGACTCCGAAATATAGGGACTAATAAATCGTTTAAGGTACACAAACTCAGGCATTCGTCCTCTTCTTTTCTCCTTACACCTTTTACGTTTGTTTTCTCTTTCCTTCTCCCACTGGATTTCGTTGCCAGATTTCCCCATCTGCATTGTAGAAGCTTCCAAATTGACTATTTTTCTCATTACCTATATTGTAATGACTGTATTGAAAATGGTGACTATGTAAGGTTATTGCCTTACACTGATGTAAGGTGGCTGTCAAAGGGGAATTGTAGGAAATGATTTATGGAACTATTTTATATCCTTAGTGAGTAATGAGTATATTCATAAATATGTCTATAACAGGCGTGTGCAACATATTCCATTGGCGGGCCACTTTTGAACATTGGAACAACTATTTTAGGGCCATTAATAATTATAGGGCGGTGGATTGGCAGTATCGGTAGAGGGTCGGGCGCCATGCTTTCCAGCATAGTTACGTCCCTTTACGATCTGAGTTCAAATCCCGCCGAGGTTGACTTTGCCTTTCATCCTTACGGGGTCGATAAAATAAAGTACCAGTAATGCACTGGGTAATTGCTGGCCTTGTGCCTAAAGTAGAAACAATTAATATTTATTAAGCACTATTCCAAAGATTCACAACTTCTTTCCATAACATGGAACTAGGAAATTATAACACACATAACCCTATCAGTGAAGCCCCTTGGTGTAGGTCAACTAACAGAAAATTGTATTACGGTTACAAAATAAATTCTAAATAAGCCTACAAGGTAAAAATTAAAAACGGTTATCATGGGCCACTCTGACTGATCTGGCAGGCCGGATTGTGGCCTGCAGCATGCCCCTGGTCTATATGATAAGACAGTAAGCATGCACATACACCAGATCCGAACTCCCACTGTCATCGCCTCCATCTCTCACTATTATGAGCAAATGGGGTCCCACCGGCTGGAGAAGGCGTTTCCCCAGAGGATGGTAAGGTAGATGCGCTGGAAGAGCCATTCCATCTTGTGAGGCTCACCAGCTCGGCACGTATGGTAGTAAGTAGGGAGCTAGCCCTACGGCCAAGTTACACTAGAAGTCTCCATTGTAAACCTGTTGGCGAGTGACCGATACTTGGAAAGTTTACCCTCCTCAGCCCAAAGTGCAACAGAACCTGGGTTAGTCTCAAAGTGCACCAGGTTGTCGCTGCAAATGGCATCCCAAACGAGGGGTTTACCACCATGGAACAGGATGTTAATCGTGCTGTTCTCTCGGTCCAGCGCCACCGGCTCATATTTTTCAACATATGCTTCCTCTAGGTCAATACACTTCAGCAAGCGTTGATCTCAGCCTTCAAATCCATCTGTGTAAAACTAAGGACCATGTAATTTAAACCATGTCAAAGCAGCAGCTTTTACATCTTCAACCTCATTTCTTCCACTTCTAAAACAACTTATGCATTTGTAGGGTGTTTGTTGATTTCTTTGGGGCATTGTCCCCATAAACTTGCTCCAGAGTGTCAATTATTTGGCTGCTCTTTCACCCGAGCTTCACCATGAATTTGATGTTTTGATGGAGGCCATGTTGCTTGAGCGGGTGCTGACTACAGACTGGTGGCGTCGCATTACAACATGCATTTAAGGGTTCATGTTAGAACGTGTTATGACACGTTAGTATGAGAACATACAGGTGCATTGAGATTAAAATCCCTGAGGCTGATTTTTAGCTAGGTACTTTTTCCACAAACCTTTTGAAGCCCCTTGTAGAGGAAGAATCAACTCCCAAATATTTTACTGGTATTTTTTTTTTATCAACCTCGAAAGGACAAAAAGCAAAATTAACCTAAAAATATACATTAACAAATGAATAAAAACAAGTCAGATTTATTTCAGTTTCTTTAACTTTTATTTCAAATTGTATTGTTTGTTTTTTATATTTTTTGCCTCTCCAAATATTTTCATTAAATTAAATACAATAACATACTTCTGCAAATTTTTAAACAAATCTTTTTTACCCCCACCCTGACATTTCTCAGATCTTCCAAATGTGAGGGAGGTGGTGGAAGTGGGTATATAACTCACAGAAGTTAATTTGCTACTTGTTAGTTCATATTTCCAAAGTATTTGGTATTGTTGTTGTTCTGCTTCCAACAAGGAACTGACACCAGGGAAATTCTACTGCCATCATTCATCACCGTCTTCTTCTGTTTCCATATATTTATATTTTATTTGGTGCCATAATTTCTGAAACAGAACCAAATCAAAACCTCAATTAAGTAAATATACAACAAGAAGATAAGCAAATACTGGGGCTTGTCTATCTGGCCAATTCCTCTTTGCAGCGGTCACTGTCGAGATCTCAGTTGTCCTAGGTTCTCCTCCATAAAATTGGAATGACAGTGGCTCATACATAAATGTTTCTACATTGGTTTCTATGGCTGGACGCCCTTCCTAACACAAACCACATTTACAGTGTATAGTGAGTGCTTTTTATTGTGACACCAAGACGACTACTTTACAGTGTAGGCTGGTCCCATATATATATATAGTAATAATAAATGCGAAGACTAAAATCCGAAGAGGATTGTGCCTATATATATATATATATACACAATCCTTATCATGTATATATATATATATGATAATATATTTTATTATTTGTTTGACCCGAAATGGCTTGGTCGTTTCTATGGCTGTGCGGATAATGGTTTAACCATCGTCTCAGTGTGTTTGGCCTTTTAACTTACGTTGTTGCTCTAGAACACTAACTTCAATGGAGCGCTTGCCTCACTTCTCGGAAGGTGTCTTTCGCTAATTTCCAATAGCCGAAATACGATCCCCGTTAATTTATATATAAAGCACTCACAGCAAGGACATAGGCAAAGGAACTGGAATTAACATTTAAAAATATTTCCTATTTTTGATACAAGGTCAACAACTTGAAGATAAAGGTGGGAAAGTTGATCAAACCTACCCCAGTAAGTGCGTTACTGGTACTTTATTTAAACCAAACCCCCGTAAGGATAAAAGGAATAGTAATAGTAAAAATAGTTTCTGATTTAGACACAAGGCCCACAATTTTAGCGGGGAGTGAGGACGGAAAGTCGATAACATCTACTCCCCTACTGCATCACTGGTACTTTATTTTATCGACCCTGTAAGGATGAAAGGCAAAGTTAACCTCGGCGGGATTTGAACCGAGTACGTAAAAATAAAAAAATATTTAAAAATTAAAAATAATAAAGGATCGCCGGAAAATGGGAAACAGTTTAGTTCATAAATGAATTAGTGAAGTACTCACCCCTTTATTTATCCGGTCAAATACATAGTCACCTCCTTCGTCTATGATACGTTCAAATAAGAAGGCACCACAGATAACTGTCAATGCAAATGTCGATGATCGTCGAAAGAGAGCGTTATATACCTGGTTAAGTAGCGACATATTGCTTACTTTTAGTGGCAGACAACAAAATAAGAGGCTGAGGTCGCAGTGGAAGGTCACAGATGGATGTTCATTGACTTCTGGAATATAACGGAAGTGGATGGATGTTAAAGAAAGTCACTTGTAAAATACGTACTGAGATTAAAAACGAAACGAAGAAATATGGTAGACGTGTGTATGTGTCTGTATACCCCTCTGTCTCACTCTCTTTATATGTATATATATGTATGTATATATATATATATATATATATATATATATATATATATATATATATAACGAAGGAAATGTGGTAAGGAACCAGATGGACCATATATATATATATATATATATATATATATATATATATATATATATACATAGAGAGAGAGAGTAATTCGTTTTCAAATACGTAAATATATACAGGTAGGTGAAGAAGTTTTAACAGCTCAAAAATACAAGATTTATTACAGTAAATTGTACATAAGGCTACATACAATTTAAAAAAAAAGCTGGATGAAACGTACGTTAATTAGAATTTGATATAATTAGCAGTATTTGGTCTTATTTTTAATGTTATATATATACATATTAGTGTGTCGATGCAAAAATACGTTCAGAGGCCTGAAACGAAACAGAAATTACGTTGGCGTGTGTATGTATATGTGTATCTGCACGCGTGTATATATATATGTGTGTGTGCTTATATCTATGTGTATATATGTGTGTTTATATCTGTGTATATATATATGTGTGTGTGTGTGCTTATATATGTGTATGTGTGTGTGCTTATATATGTGTATGTGTGCATGCTTATATATGTGTGTGTGTGTGCTTATATCTATGTGTATGTGTGCTTATATCTGTGTGTATGCATATATTTGTGTGTAGAAATATATGTGTATGGCTATGTGTTTCTGTGTGTGCAAAAATATTCGATCCATTTGCAAATCAATTTAATATATGTAGGTATGTATGTATGTGTATATGTTATATATGCATGTGTGTATGTATGTGTGTGTATGTGTATATGTTTAGCAGCATAGTATATAAATGTTATTGAGACACGAGTAACACAATAATGATGTCAACAGCAGAAATTACAGATGAAATGTATGTTTATTTTTGTTGTAGCACAAATAATTGTTTCTACTTTAGGCACAAGGCCACCAATTACCCAGTACATTACTGGTACTTTATTTTATCGACCCCGTAAGGATGAAAGGTTAACTTGTATGGTTGAAGTTACACATAAAATGAGGTTACAAAAGGGAATGTGGCATTGTGCCGGAAAGCCGGCAGGCCAAAGTGCAAAATCTCATGTTGTACGTGTTGCTGGTTCGAAGTTCCGGGTGCGAGAGGGAGATTCTTCAAATCTTCGCGGGGAATTTCTCCCCCAGGGCGCGTAGGGAAACATCCTCTTCTACTGGCGTTGATTGGCTGAGCTGAGCCAAATCACGCATAGAGAATGTATGTGAGCCCGCGGAATGTAGGTCACTACAACACTCCCCCTCTAGACGGAAGACGATACAGATTATTGAATCAACAAGAAAAAATGCTGAAAGAGCACATCAGTGAAAAAATAATTGAGCCGAAGGATGCATGCAAGAAAAAAAAATGAGGCGCTAAGGGCCGTGTTGAGCCTCTGTGTCAAATGACTAGCTGTTTTGTAGTTTATACGTGACCACCAAAGGTCTAACAGAAAACGGATAAAGTCTGACATGGGCGAAGTTGCTGTTCTTGCATTAAATGTTAATGGTAAGTGTTGTACCAGTAGCTGTGGATGAAGCTATTATGGTAGTTTACCAGTGCTGGCAAAAAGATGATGGGTAGGCGAGAAAATGTTGGCCTCCCAGATGTATTGCAGAATGTGCTAGGGAGCCAGGAAAAAATGGCTGGTTGCTTTGAAAAGAAAAAAAGCAAGTTGAATCTGTAGGTGGGTAGAAGTTGCAGTGTAAATTCCATAATTCGGGCGAATCCACAGAAGTGGTGGAAATGCTGACAAGTCCAGTTCTATTTGTTGTTTTCCCAGTGAGTCGGGTAAGGTAACAAGATGGAGGTTGTTATGGACGATGAGTGTACAACGAGATGCAAAACTGTTCAGCCGCAATTAGCATTCTTGTGTTGCGGTGCCTGTTTGAATCCAGGTGAATTAAGCTCAAGAGTCGTTAGCATGTGATGGCACCTCAACCAGGTGAAAAGGGATCTCGCAGAATATTACGTTTGAAGAACATATACTAAGAACAACATGTTGGCGGGTGACAAAGAAATGTGTGCATATGCAGGCATGTAATACAGCAAATAAATGTGTGGGTGCAGTCACATATACAATGATAAAGAAAATGATGCAGTCATATATACAATGATAGAAAAAAATGAATTTCCATATAATACAGTTTAAAAAAAATAAATGTCCAAAATAAATGCCTGAAAAAAAAAGGAAGAAAGAATTGTTTCTTTTCTTTTAACAAAAAGTTCGCTTTTCTTTTCTTTGAAATTTCTTTGGGATCGCTCTTACTAGGGAGCTAGTAGAGTTGTTGTTGTTAAAGGAAAGTCACAATGAATCTTCTGTAGAGTCGAAGTCGAGCGTTGAAGAAACTAGAGTCACCAATATGGCAGCCACGTCTGACGCCATAGTGGTGAGAAGACTGATGTCTTAATTTCTCGAGTCCTTGTGGTAACGAGACAGAAGGTATGGTGGTTGCGTCGGTAAAGTTACAAGCTGCCACATCGCCATTCCCTGGTGTTGATTAGTAGTTAGCCATGTGTTGCTGCTGATGGCTGGTAGTAGAGAAATACTTGGTGGTAGCCGTTTTGAAATTTCCTCGTGGCGTAAATTTTATTTTTATACATACACTGCCAATTTTAATCTCATTTCAAAAGGAATATTTTGAACTGAAAATATTCATCACGTCGGGGTCACCACTTTTAACAAAATATTGGGTTGTATAAGTATAACAAGAGACGTGATTTGTGTGTATAATATTTAATTAACAATTTGTGGATATATAGAACAGTATAGTTGACATATCAATGAATAGATGAAAGAATGAAGCAAAGTTATTAGTTACCGTTTGGTTGCCAGGCGAACGCGCCTGGCCGAAGGCCAAGAGCCGAAAGGGCAAATGAAAGATAGGGAGCTTAAAGTTATTCCCTTTATAGGGTTGGAACGGAAGTTACAGAAAGGGTTCTACTTCCTATCTAGAGAGCGTTAATCTATTGGTGATGTGAGTGTCACAACAAGGGAGGCAACTCCTGCTACATATGTATGTTATGTATGTGTGTGTATATATTATCACATTCGGATTATAATCTACACACACATAGAATCTAAAGTCTGTGGCGTGAAGCGACTGAGTGTACAAGACTTACATCAACCCTGGATATGACGCCAGTCCATCGCAGGGTTAAACTCCCAGTTATTACTGGTACTCATTTTCAGCTGAGTATACTGGAGTAACATGAAATGAAGAGTTTTACTCAAGAAAACAACACACAACCCAGTCCAGGAATCAAACCCACAACATCATGATCATAAGTCCAACACACTTACCACTAGGCCATGCTTCTCCACAGAAATATGATAATGAAAAGGTTGTCTTGATTTATGTGGCATGAAGTGACTGAGAGTACAAGACACTCCACTGGACAGGATGCCATCGTAGGGTTAACTCTCAGCTGTTACTGGTACTCATTTTTAGTTGAGTATACTGGAGCAAAGTGAAACGAAGTGTTTTACTCAAGAACACAAGACAATCCAGGCCAGGTATTGAACTCATGACATTATGATCGTAAGTCCAACACTTACCACTGGTTCACATATCTCCATATAGAGGCTTCTTCTTTCTTCTTGTGAAGCTAAACTCCGCCAGTTGCAGACTGCGCATCAACATATGATATCTCTCTCCACAAAGTTCGATCACCAGTAGCAGAGTTTAAAGAGCAAAGATCAAGTCCAGTCCATAAGTTGACATTGTCAAGCCATCGTTTTGGCTGTCGGCCTCTGCTTCTCTTACCAGCCAACCTTCCTTCCAGGCATAACCTACTCACACCGCGAGTGGATCTTTTTTTATGGCCATATAGTTTGAGTACTCTTGACTTGACAATTGATGTAATTGGTCTAAGTCTGGTAATGTTGAGCAGCTCACTGATACAGATATGGTTGCTGAGCCGCTTGCCAGTCATAAGTCTCTTTTATATGACCATATAGTTTGAGTACTCTTGACTTGACAATTGATGTAATTGGTCTAAGTCTGGTAATGTTGAGCAGCTCACTGATACAGATACAGTTGCTGAGCTATATAGAGGCTACCTTTCACCATTGGTTCGTTAACTATAAAAGTGAATTCATTAAGACTAAGCTAACGAATTGATTAATTGAATCAGCCCTTTAGTTTTGTATTACAAGGGCGGTGGAAGCATTTCTGAATTGTGAGGGGTGTTGGGGGGTAGGGTGAGGGCAAATTTGGTCAATTTAGTTGTAGTGATTAGTTTAGCTCTTTGCACTCTAAAGTGGTTAGAAAACATTGATATGAAATAAACATAACATTTACATAAATTGCAGCGCATATACAAATACATGTGTGTTTTGGTAGTTTGGGGAGAAAAATATAATTATTGGGGATGTGTGTGGGTGGGGGGAACCATGCCCCACCAAGTTCCACTGCCCTTATATTAGAATTCGGCTCCCACTCAAAGTGCAATGGAGATGCAGAGCTTGCCCTGACTGAGAAGGTCACCAATGTTGGCCACAGGCAGAGCATCAATCAAGTGATCATAGCAAGGGTACTTGGTTATTCCAACATCTCAACCTCGCTATCACTCACAAGAACGCTGTGAGTGTATCTACTTGCCTCACAATTAATTAGAGGGAGACCCTAGCTCCCTATCTTGTAGCGTGAGTGCGAGTCACACTTTACCAATTCTGCCACTTTAATACTATGCCGCAAAGTATGTTGTCTGACGCTCTACTGATTCTGCCACTATATTGCACTTTATATAATCTTATTAATAGTTTCTGATTTAGACACAAGGCCAATCATTTGTGGGAGAGAGGAAAGTCAATTAAATCAACCCCAGTGCGTTACTGGTACTTTATTTTATTGACCCCGTAAGGATGTAAAGCAAAGCTAACATCAGCAGAATTTGAACTCAGAATGTAAAGGGCCATAACACTATGCCGCAAAGCATGTTGTCCGATGCTCTACCGATTCTGCCAATCCATGGCCCTTAATAATGCTTTCTGATTTAGACACAATTTTGGTGGCGGAGGAGACAGTCGATTAAATTGACCTCAATGCATTACTGGTACTTTATTTTATCGACCCCGTAAAGATGAAAAGCAAAGCTATAACCTCAGCAGGATTTGAACTCAGAATGTAAAGGGATGTAACTCTATACTGCAAAGCATGGTGTCCGACGCTCTACCAATTACTAACTAATCCTCTGCTTTAATAATCTTAGTAATGAAATAATTATAAACTTAGTAAAACTTTCCAAATACATTCTTTATTAATCAATTAAAATACAGTGTATTTGTTAGAAATATGATCATGAAAGGTCTAAGACTTTTCATATAGTGTTGCCTGGGTGTAAACAATTGGAAATATTTATTGATCTTATATTTCATCTCTGTATTGATTTCATTGATTTCAAGTTAGAAGCAGATCTTCCGTTCACAACATTCCATTAAGTTTTCAATTCGTGTCTGCAAAACTTCAGACTCTGGTATAACTTTCAGAAGAGTTACTGTTTTCTTAGCCTGTTCACTAGCCTGAGAGGATATTTAAAAATAACCAATTTCCAATCAACTTTAGAAGCAAATAAGATCAAACATATATATGTACATGGGGGCACATGGCTTAGTGGTTAGAGCATTGGCCTTGCAATCGAAAGGTTGTGAGTTCAATTCTCAGACAGGGTGATGTGTTGTTTCCTTGAGCAAGACACTTTATTTCACATTGCTCCAGTTTACTCAGCTGTAGAAATGAGATGATAGGGACCCCTGTCCCTATCATTCCACTGCAAAGTGGTCGTGGAGGTGCCACGGGAAAAAAGCACCCAGCACTCACTGTAAATGAGGTTGGTGTTAGGAAGGGCATCCAGCTGTAGAAATCAAGCCAGAATCAGTTCCCGTCCCACCCTTGCAAGCAGGGAAAGTGGACGTAAAATGATGATGATGATGATGATGATGGGCAGAGGTCATGAGAGCAGACCTCAGATTGCTGAAGCTCATGGAGGAGATAACAAAGGACCTTGATGGAATGGAGAGATGGTGTGATGAATATGACCTGTCCAACCCTTGCAAGTAGTGAAAAGCGGACGTATGATGATGATGTGTGTGTGTGTGTGTGTATTTATCTGAAATATACTCCGATGGATGTGTAATAGCAATATACATGAACGGCAAAGTGTAAATGAACTAAGAGAGAAATTAGGTATAAGAGAGATCAGATGCATACACACATACATACACACATAAACATACATACATAACATATACATATATACACACATACATACGCACACGTAAACACATATATACATGCATGCATACATAACACAACATAGATACACATACATAGCACATAAACACACACCCATATATACATACATACATGCATACATAACATATACATATACACATACATACACACACATATATACATACATAACATACATATACACATACATACATATACACAAACATACATAATATACATATACACATGCATACATATAGGGAGGGAGAAGAAAAACAGACCCCATAGGTCAGATGTTACTTACTTCTTTCATCTTTGAAATGACAAAGAAATGCATTGCTTTACTGTAAGCCAGTTTCCCACTGTAATAAGATTGACTTTGCCCTATAGAGTCCCACCATTCTTTAATACTTTCAAAGTACATCTTAGCTTCTGCAGACTCAGCTTCATCTAGTTGAGAAACAATCAAACAATTTAACTCTTTAGCTTTTATATTACTCTATATATACTATTGTATTTTCATGGTAAAGGTTTTACCTTACACCTTAACCCTTTAGCATTTACATTACTCTGTATTTACTATTGTATTTTCACAGTAAAGGCTTTACCTTACACTTTAACTCTTTAGCTTTTACATATATCTATATATACTATTGTATTTTTACGGTAAAGGCTTTACCTCACACAATATCTCACATAACATTTACATTACTCTATATTTACTATTGTATTTTTGCATTAACCCTTTAGCATTCAAACCAGCCATATCTGGCCAGAACTCTCTCATCTCTTTCTCTTCAAATTGGCCATAAGCGACCTATTTGAGGTGTTGTTCTCAAAATAAATAATATCCAAATCTCATAGATTCGATATTATGTGAGATATTGTGTAAGATAAAGCCTTTACTGTAAAAATACAATAATAAATATAGAGTAATGTAAATGCTAAAGGGTTAAATATTTTATCTCACATAATATCGAATCTATGAGATTTGGATATTATTTATTCTAAGAACATCAGTATGAGTGGCCAGTTATAGCCAGTCTGAACAGAAAGAGGTGAGAGAATTCTGGTCAGATGCGGCTGGTTTAAATGCTAAAGGGTTAATCTGAATAACAACACAAATAGACAGACACTATATATATATTTTGAGTATTACTTAACGCTTCATATTGTTCCTCCTTTATTGGTAATGCTATATCTGGTGTACTTGTCTTCAACTTCTGGTTAAACAAAGTTTCCAAATGTTTACACCAAATATCAATGACCTGAGAAGAAATAAGTTTATAAATTATTCTCTTAGTATCAATTTTAACCTTATTGACAGCAACCTACCTAAAACCATCCCTTATTCTACGGTAGGAAATTGTTTGTTTTAAAATACCTATCATCATCATCATTGTCGATTAACGTCTATCTTCCATGCTAGCATGAGTTAGATGGGTTTGTCCCAGTTAGAGGCAAGTTGGGTTGGGTGACCGTGTCTCACTCATATAGGAGAGTGTCTGGCTGGTTTTCTACGGCTGGATGCCCTTCCTAACGCCAACCACATTTACAGTGTGTGTTGGGTGATTTTTGCCATGACACCTACACAATCACTTTACAGTGTGGGCTGGAGGTTCTTTACAGTAGCTAAAAACAATCCATCTTAAATTTATGTAAGAACCTTTGTTAAGTCATGTTCCAAACACTTAACACTTGATACCAAACTGCATGAGATTGCCCCAGGTTCTACAATACAAAACTTTATTTGAAATTGTTTATATTTATCTAAAAAAATTCCCATCATAATTTTATGTAAGAACCTTTGTTAAGTTATGTTCCAAACACCAGCTTAACCCATTTGATACCAGTCTACTTGAAACCACCTTAGGTTCTACAATAGGACTACATTATCTAAAATACAGTATTATAGTTGTATTACTGGTCATCAGACATAGTGTTCCTAAAAGCAACGTGAAATGAAGTGTTTTGCTCAAGAACACAACCCACAACCCAGTCCAGAAATCGAACCCATGACATTATGATCGTAAGTCCAACACCCTTACCACTGGAGCAACGTGAAATGAAGTGTTTTACTCAAGAACACAACACGCTATGTTATGATTGCAAGTCCAACACCCTTACCACTGGAGCAATGTGAAATGAAGTATTTTACTCAAGAACACAACACACAACCCAATCCAGGAATCGAACCCATGATGTTATGATTGCAAGTCCAACACCCTTACCACTAGGTAACTCCTCACATTTTACATCAATCCTGCGTCTATTAGAAACCTTATATGAGTCTGGTCACACTACATAAATCCTTACTTTTTTATATAAAGAATGTGTCACCTCCAGTCGTCCTCCAATGAAATATACATTTGCCATATTAAAATACCCTCCAGAAGTTTTAATATCAAGGGTTCCATATTTCTCAGAAGCCAAAAATATCTGCAGAAGAAGAAAAAACAAACATCAAATATTTAATTGTTACCACTTTCATGATCTTGAATGCTACTGTTAGCATGTAGCCTGGTACAACCTGTTGCATGGTCAGGTCGTCGGCGACAAAACTGGCAACCCTACCATGTTTACTTGGTGAGGAGGGTGATTTTGGACAACATGCAGGACAAAAAACAAAACCTAACAAAGGGCGGAAAAACTGATAAGAGTCAATGGCCATCTAAAAAAAAAAAAAGAAAAAAAAGTCCTGCCAAATCAATGGGTGGCAGTAGTTCCAGCTGTACGCATCGAAAGACTGGTTCCAGCTGCACGCATCGAAAGACTGGTTCCAGCTGCACGCATCGAAAGACTGGTTCCAGCTGCACGCATCGAAAGACTGGTTCCAGCTGCACGCATCGAAAGACTGGTTCCAGCTGCACACATCGAAAGAGTGGTTCTGAGAACAATGCGGCTTTGCAGATGATCAATGCAAATTGACAATGGAAAGCACCCCCGCTCGAGTTAGAAGAGAACTATTGACCTTCAGGAGAAGCAGCGACCCCTGTTTGTATTCAGCAACCAAAACAAATATGAAAATTTGTGAGTGAAAATTCAGCCGAAGAAGAAGAATTTCATGTCATTTGAATGTTGCTTCTTTTAGCCATTTTTTATAAATATTTTCATGGCAATTATTCTGATGAGCTTTTCTCTTTGTTGCCTCATTTTCATGAGTTTAAATGGAGTTTAAATGGAGCAGTAAATTCCAGGTTCCACACTGAATCTTCCTGAGAACTATGTTAAGGGTATGCGTGTTTGTGGAATGCTATACACACACACACACACATATATATATATAGTAATAATAATAAATGTGAAGATTAAAATCCAAAGAGGGCTCAATAAGGATAAATATATATCAAATATATAAGAACCCTAGAGCAAATATTTATTAAAATAACAGATTAAAGTTTAAGCAAAGAATCACTCCTTTCACCCTTAACGGGATCTTCTGTTTCAGAAGATCTCGTTAAGGGTGAAAGCAGTGAATCTTTGCTTAAACTTTAATCTGTTATTTTAATAAATATATATATATATATATATATATATATATATATATATAAGTAGAAGGGATATTTAATTCGTTGGAAATTCAACAAATATAAATGTTTATAACTGATTCAGAGCACTCGACAGATTTCTGGAGTAAATATTCAATGATATTAAATAAATGGAAACTATATTTATAAAACAATATTTATTCTATTATATATATTTCTAGGGTACCAAAAACCTTGGTACCCTTGAAATATATATAATAGAAAAAATTTGGTTTTATAAATATAGTTTCCATTTATTTAATATCATTATATATATATATATATATATATATATATATATATATATATATATATATAAAACTATATATATATATATATATCATCATCATCACCTTTTAACGTCAACAGTAACAACAATAACAAAAGTAACAGCAACAACATAAACAACAGCAACAATAACAACAACAACAGTAACAACAATAACAGTAACAACCAACACTAACAACAACAACAGTAACAACAACAACAACTTACATCTTCAGACAGTTCATCCAAGGCTTGCTGGTAGTTTCCTCTGACCATTGACAGTTTGGCCATTGTCCTCTTGACCATATGGTTACATTTGGTTCCAGTAACTTTGTTCTTTGTCTCAAACCAGTTGATTAGAGATATGTAATTAGCTGCCTCGTTTGTCTGACCCAAACCTGTCAATGACAACAACAATAAAACAACAACAGCAACAATGAAATGTAATTCAAACTGAATTTACTTCTCAGCTCAGCTCAGCTCAGCTCACACACATACCCCTGCCTCCCCACACACACAAACACACACATATTATGCAGGTTAAGCTCTCCTCCAACGAGGTTGCATCTTGTTACCTCATTATAGGTTTCTCGGATTTTTTAATGAATGTCAGTCCTATAATTATATATATATATATATATATATATATATATATATATATATATATATATAATAGATTGTTTCATATGTTTATTTATATGTTAATCAATTTCTAGTTGTTATATATATATGTATATATATATGTATGTCTAACCCATGCTAGCGTGGAAAAATGGACATTAAACGGTGATGATGATATATATATATATATATATATATATATATATATATTTATATCATCATCATCTTTGTTTAACATCCATTTGTCCATGCTAGCATGGGTTTGACGAGTTGTCCTGTTGTGAGAAATGCCAGGTCAGGTGACCATGTCTTGTTCATACAGAACTGATTTTGGCTTGGTTTCTACAGCTGGTTGCCATTTCTAACACCAATCACATTTACAGTGTGTATTGGGTGCTTTTTGTTGTGGCCCACAGAAGTGGTAGGAAGAAAGAAACAAAGGAAGATAATGAACATAACAAGGTCACACACACATTTTCTTTACTTCTTCAACTCTCAGACCAGCTGTGGTTTCGCACGATTTAATTGAGAGGACCACATAAAATTGGCAGTTTGTGAAACAGAAAAATAAATATTTCTGTTGGTTTGATGTGTGTACGTGATAAAACAAACAAATTAGATAGACAGACAGGCAGATCAGAGAGAAAAAGTAAATAAGAATAGATGAAGGGTATATTTTGTTTTTACCTAGTAAGCATTCAGTGAGAAGTAAATAAGCTGGGACCCATTCAACACCTTCAGCTTTGTATAACATCCTGTACAGATTTAGACATTGGAGAGCTGTTGGTATAATGAGTTTATACCTTCCTTCAAATAAATATCTATATCCATGTAGCAGACACATGTTGATAAGATCAAGCTGGCAACAGAAGATACAAGATATATAATGAACTATATATCATCATCATCATCATCATCGTTTAACGTCCATCTTCCATGCTAGCAAGGGTTAGACGGCTATATATATATATATATATATGGAGGCACATGTCTTAGTGGTTAGAGCAGTGACCTTGCAATCGAAAGGTTGTGAGTTCAATTCTCAGACCGGGTGATGTGTTGTTTCCTTGAGCAAGACACTTTATTTCACATTGCTCCAGTTTACTCAGCTGTAGAAATGAGATGCTAGGACTGGGGTCCCTATCATTCCACTGTAAAGTGGTCGTGGAGGTGCCACGGCAAAAAAGCACCCAGCACTCACTGTAAATGAGGTTGGTGTTAGGAAGGGCATCCAGCTGTAGAAATCAAGCCAGCATCAGTTCCCATCCTACCCTTGCAAGCAGCGAAAAGCGGACGTAAAATGATGATGATGATGATGATGATGATGATATATGTGTTAAATATTTCCAAAGAAAAAGCAAAGGAAAAAGAGTACACTATGTATAAAACAGAGCTATTTAATTAGAAAGTGAACAACACAATATATAACTACTCCATTACCAAAGGTTTCAGGACCCTAGACAATATTAACATATGTCTAGCGTCCTGAAACCTTTGGTAATGGAGTAGTTATATATTGTGTTGTTCACTTTCTATATATATATATTTATATCAAAATAAAGATCCGAAGGCATGGTATCAATTTCCAATCATTTTAATCACGACACATGTTTCAATAAGAGATAGATCGATCGTGTAGCCATGATCGATTATCACTGATCTCGTCAGGTGAAAATGAATTGTCTTCAAATCCTTGATATGAGGGAGAAAATTAACGATGTTCACTCACAGAGTTTAGTCCCTCATATATTTATATATATATATAGAATAATCTTTATACACGCAGTAATACAGGGTACCCGACCTCCCATGGGTACATGCTGAAGCATATAAACAATATGCCCCCACTCCCCCCACCGCAAGGTGGTCGTGGAGGTGCCACGGCAAAAAAGCACCCAGCCCACACTGTAAAGTGGACGTGTAGGCGCCACGAAAAAGCACCCAGCACTCACTGTAAAGTGGACGTGTAGGCGCCACGAAAAAGCACCCAGCACTCACTGTAAAGTGGACGTGTAGGCGCCACGAAAAAGCACCCAGCACTCACTGTAAAGTGGACGTGTAGGCGCCACGAAAAAGCACCCAGCACTCACTGTAAATGAGGTTGGTGTTAGGAAGGGCATCCAGCTGTAGAAATCAAGCCAGATCAGTTCCTGTATGAGCAAGGCATGGTCAGCCGACCAGACACTGCCCACAACAGGACAACCCGTCTAACCCATGCTAGCGTGGAAGAATGGACGTAAAACGGTGATGATGATGATGATGAATAAGAAAAAGCAAAGTAGCTTCAGATGTTAAAGTCCTTTAAAGGACTTTAACATCTGAAGCTACTTTGCTTTTCCTTATTCTATATATACTCCGTCACTCCTATGTGGAAAAGTACGTTGAGTGCTTGAATGAATTGCATCAATGTTTACCTTAAGTATATATATAACTCCATACATTTGTAGAGTTTTTTCGGAATGTTTTTTGACTGCTGTTTCCTGTAAACAGACATTTGTCTCATTCTGACGTCACCAGCCATGTTTCTCCATGTGTGTTTATTTTCATAATTACGCATGATGTGAACTAGTCTGCTTTTAAATTCCCTTTTTGGCATATTCTAAACAGTGGTACTAGCTCTGCTGACGATCGATTCCAACCGTGACCATCCCCACTGAAAGTTTCATGAAATAGTCTTTTTAAGACTATATAGAGCATTTGTAGTTTTTCCAAATTGAAGGATGAGTATTTAAACTTTATTTTATTCTGAGTTAAGGCTCTATTGATTTTTCCCTGGATTTCACAAAATTCTGTGGATAAATCTATGTCTTGATTTTTTTTTCTAATTGAGTTTGAATTATTTTCCCACATCTTACGTTAACTATTTTTCCATTTTGACGTTATAGTTACTTTATAGTCACATTATGAAATACTGTTGGCTTCATGCTCACAATAATTTCTATACTTTCATTTATATATATATAGATGAAATACAGTTCGGGTTTGTGTCAGGCAAAAGTACCACAGACGCTCTTTTCATTGTACGACAACTACAGGAGAAGTACCTAGCTAAAAGTAAACCCCTTTACTTAGCTTTTGTCGACTTGGAGAAAGCCTTCGACAGAGTCCCCCGTTACATTATCTGGTGGGCCCTTAGAAAACTAGGTGTCGACGAATGGCTTGTGAGAGCTATACAAGCCATGTATAAAGAAACAGTCAGCAAGGTTAGAATTAACAACGAATATAGTGAAAAGTTTAGCGTAAAAGTTGGCGTCCATCAGGGCTCTGTTCTCAGCCCCCTACTATTTATTATTGCCCTTCAGACTATAACAGAGGAGTTCAAGACCGGCTGCCCATGGGAACTCCTACACGCAGACGACCTAACACTCATAGCTGAATCAATGGCCGAGCTAGAGAAGAAATTCCAAACATGGAAGCACGGCCTAGAATCAAAAGGCCTTAAAATTAACCTGGCTAAGACCAAAGTTCTAGTTTGTAGGAAAGAAAATAAGGTGGCGGTCCCTTCCGGGAAGTGGCCATGCTCAGTGTGTAGGAAAGGCGTAGGTAGAAACTCCATTTTGTGTCAGAAATGCAAAGTATGGGTGCATAAAAGATGTAGTGGGATCACAGGTAAGCTAACTAAGAACATAGATTTCACATGTGGCCGGTGCTCTGGTGCAATAAGTAGCAGCAAGTGCCCACAAAATACTAGCTCTTTCAACTGCACAGAGGGCTCTATAGTGGACAGCTTCCGTTACCTGGGTGACAAAATCAGCAGTGGGGGAGGGTGCTCTGAAAGTACAGTAGCTAGAGTCAGAACTGGATGGAAAAAGTTCAGAGAGCTTATACCACTATTAGCCGCTTAAGGGTTCTCCCTAAAAATGAAAGGCAGGTTGTATGATGCCTGCATACGAACAGCAATGTTGCATGGCAGTGAGACCTGGGCATTGTGTGCAGAGGATATACGCAGACTAGAGAGGAACGAAGCTTGCATGCTCCGCTGGATGTGTAATAGTAATATACGTGAACGGCAAAGCATAAACGAACTAAGGAAAAAATTAGAAATAAGAG
>OZ024763.1:20442693-20450193 GCA_964016885.1 Eledone cirrhosa | reverse complement strand
GATGGTTTGAGGAGTAAATACTATATAACATCATCATCATCATCACCACCACCATCATCATCATCATCATTACCACCACCGCCACCACCACCACCACCATCATCACCATCACCATCATCATTATCATTATCACCACCACCACCACCACCACCACCACCATCATTATCATCATCATCATAATCCTCATTACCACCACCACCACCATGATCCTCATCATCATCATCATCATCATCATCATCATCACCAACATCCTCATCATCATCATCACCAACATCCTCATCATCATCATCATCATCATCGTCACCATCACCATCACCATCATCATTGCCATCATCATCATCACCATCATCATCACCACCATCATCACCATCACAATCATCAACGTCATAAACATATCATCACCATGATGATGGTGGGAGTGATGGTGATGGTAGTGATGGTGGTGACGGTGGTGATGGTGGTGACGGTGGTGATGGTGGTGACGGTGGTGATGGTGGTGACGGTGGTGATGGTGGTGACGGTGGTGATGATGGGGAGGTAGTGGTGGTGGTGGTGGTAATTGTAATGGCAGCAGTGATGACAGTAGTTTTGGTGATGGCAATGGTGGTGAGGCGGTAAAGTTGTTGGTGGGGAGGTAGTGGTGATGATGATGATGACACTGGGGTAATGATGATGGTAGTGGTGATGGCAGTAGTTTTGGTGATGGTGATGGTGATGGTGATGGCAGTGGTGGTGGTAGTGGTGATGATAACAGTAGTTTTGGTGATGGTGATGGCAGTGGTGGTGGTAGTGGTGATGGTGGTGGTGATGGTGACACTGTGGTGGTGCTGTGAAGATGACAATACCACAACATTTCAACAACAACAAAACAACAACACACAAACCACCCAAACACCAGAGATTCAACAACACACACAGACCCACCTAAACAGCAGAGACCCACCAACAACATACACAGACCCACCCAAACAGCAGAGACCCACCAACAACACATACAGACCCACCCAAACAGCAGAGACCCACCAACAACACACACAGACCCATCCAAACACCAGAGACCCACCAACAACACACACAGACCCACCCAAACAGCAGAGACCCACCAACAACACACACAGACCCACCCAAACAACAGAGACCTACCAATAACACACACAGACCCACCCAAACAACAGAGACCTACCAACAACACACACAGACCCACCCAAACAGCAGAGACCTACCAACAACACACACAGACCCACCCAAACAGCAGAGACCTACCAACAACATACACAGACCCACCCAAACAGCAGAGACCCACCAACAACACATACAGACCCACCCAAACAGCAGAGACCCACCAACAACACACACAGACCCATCCAAACAGCAGAGACCCACCAACAACACACACAGACCCACCCAAACAACAGAGACCTACCAACAACACACACAGACCCACCCAAACAGCAGAGACCCACCAACAACACACACAGACCCACCCAAACAACAGAGACCTACCAACAACACACACAGACCCACCCAAACAGCAGAGACCCACCAACAACACACACAGACCCACCCAAACAGCAGAGACCCACCAACAACACACACAGACCCACCCAAACAGCAGAGACCCACCAACAACACACACAGACCCACCCAAACAACAGAGACCTACCAACAACACACACAGACCCACCCAAACAGCAGAGACCTACCAACAACACACACAGACCCACCCAAACAGCAGAGACCTACCAACAACATACACAGACCCACCCAAACAGCAGAGACCCACCAACAACACACACAGACCCACCCAAACAACAGAGACCTACCAACAACACACACAGACCCACCCAAACAGCAGAGACCTACCAACAACACACACAGACCCACCCAAACAGCAGAGACCTACCAACAACATACACAGACCCACCCAAACAGCAGAGACCCACCAACAACACATACAGACCCACCCAAACAGCAGAGACCCACCAACAACACACACAGACCCATCCAAACAGCAGAGACCCACCAACAACACACACAGACCCACCCAAACAACAGAGACCTACCAACAACACACACAGACCCACCCAAACAGCAGAGACCCACCAACAACACACACAGACCCACCCAAACAACAGAGACCTACCAACAACACACACAGACCCACCCAAACAGCAGAGACCCACCAACAACACACACAGACCCACCCAAACAGCAGAGACCCACCAACAACACACACAGACCCACCCAAACAGCAGAGACCCACCAACAACACACACAGACCCACCCAAAAACAGAGACCTACCAACAACACACACAGACCCACCCAAACAACAGAGACCTACCAACAACACACACAGACCCACCCAAACAACAGAGACCTACCAACAACACACACAGACCCACCCAAACAGCAGAGACCCACCAACAACACACACAGACCCACCCAAACAGCAGAGACCCACCAACAACACACACAGACCCACCCAAACAGCAGAGACCCACCAACAACACACACAGACCCACCCAAACAACAGAGACCTACCAACAACACACACAGACCCACCCAAACAACAGAGACCTACCAACAACACACACAGACCCACCCAAACAACAGAGACCTACCAACAACACACACAGACCCACCCAAACAGCAGAGACCCACCAACAACACACACAGACCCACCCAAACAGCAGAGACCCACCAACAACACACACAGACCCACCCAAACAGCAGAGACCCACCAACAACACACACAGACCCACCCAAACAACAGAGACCTACCAACAACACACACAGACCCACCCAAACAACAGAGACCTACCAACAACACACACAGACCCACCCAAACAACAGAGACCTACTTACCAATAAGCTGCTATTTTACAACCTTTACATTTAAACCATGCCGGTAAGCCACACACACTACACTTGATGGAAGATCTTTTAGGATTAGCCAAGGGGTAGAGTTTTAAGATGTTCCCCTTAACCGAATTCATCGTTTCTATCTTCTTTTCGTTGTTTGCCTGGTTCTTATTGGAAGAACTGTCGAAACAAATGAAAAAAAAAAGCAAAAGACAAAATAAATGAAATAAATATATATGTGTATATTATTTAATATTATTTAACTTTTTGATCTGTCAGTCAGATTGGAAAACAATACAAAACAAAACTACAAAAAATATACAAAAATATATATACAAAAATACCCCCAAAATATATATATAAAAAATACAAAAAAAATATATGAAAAATACAAAAAAAGAGAAAAAAATATACAAAAAAACAAAAAAATACAAAAATTACAAAAATATAAAAAAAAAAACAAAAATTATTTAAAAAATACCGAAAAACTCCACAAAAATAAAACAAAACAAAACAAAATCATATAAGAAATAAAAATATACCTGTCACTTTAGAGATAAACACCTGTTTGTCATTTTCTCATTAGCAGTTTTGTTCATTATCTATTCATGGTACTAATTAATCTTGTCTAGTAGCCATTGCATTCAACAAAGAGAGTTATGTTGTTGGTAAGAAATAGTGTTTAATGAAGCAGAACATTCACTAAAACTAACCAAGCATGGTCAGACATGTAATCGCAGCCTTCACATCACCTCAGGCCAGGCTAGGTCTGTAGTGTTGACATAGCCAGACATGGAATCCCAGCCCTCACATCACCTCAGGCCAGGCTAGGTCTGTAGTGTTGACATAGTCAGACATGGAATCCCAGCCCTCACATCACCTCAGGCCAGGCTAGGTCTGTAGTGTTGACATAGCCAGACATGGAATCTCAGCCCTCACATCACCTCAGGCCAGGCTAGGTCTGTAGTGTTGACATAGCCAGACATGGAATCCCAGCCCTCACATCACCTCAGGCCAGGCCAGGTCTGTAGTGTTGACATAGTCAGACATGGAATCTCAGCCCTCACATCACCTCAGGCCAGGCCAGGTCTGTAGTGTTGACATAGCCAGGCATGGAATCCCAGCCCTCACATCACCTCAGGCCAGGCTAGGTCTGTAGTGTTGACATAGTCAGACATGGAATCCCAGCCCTCACATCACCTCAGGCCAGGCCAGGTCAGTAGTGTTGACATAGTCAGACATGGAATCTCAGCCCTCACATCACCTCAGGCCAGGCCAGGTCTGTAGTGTTGACATAGTCAGACATGGAATCCCAGCCCTCACATCACCTCAGGCCAGGCCAGGTCAGTAGTGTTGACATAGTCAGACATGGAATCTCAGCCCTCACATCACCTCAGGCCAGGCCAGGTCTGTAGTGTTGACATAGTCAGACATGGAATCCCAGCCCTCACATCACCTCAGGCCAGGCCAGGTCAGTAGTGTTGACATAGTCAGACATGGAATCTCAGCCCTCACATCACCTCAGGCCAGGCCAGGTCTGTAGTGTTGACATAGCCAGGCATGGAATCCCAGCCCTCACATCACCTCAGGCCAGGCTAGGTCTGTAGTGTTGACATAGTCAGACATGGAATCCCAGCCCTCACATCACCTCAGGCCAGGCCAGGTCAGTAGTGTTGACATAGTCAGACATGGAATCTCAGCCCTCACATCACCTCAGGCCAGGCTAGGTCTGCACTGTTGACATAGCCAGACATGGAATCCCAGCCCTCACATCACCTCATGCCAGGCCAGGTCTGTAGTGTTGACATAGTCAGACATGGAATCCCAGCCCTCACATCACCTCATGCCAGGCCAGGTCTGTAGTGTTGACATAGTCAGACATGGAATCCCAGCCCTCACATCACCTCATGCCAGGCCAGGTCTGTAGTGTTGACATAGTCAGACATGGAATCCCAGCCCTCACATCACCTCAGGCCAGGCTAGGTCTGTAGTGTTGACATAGCCCAGACATGGAATCCCAGCCCTCACATCACCTCAGGCCAGGCTAGGTCTGTAGTGTTGACATAGCCCAGACATGGAATCCCAGCCCTCACATCACCTCATGCCAGGCCAGGTCTGTAGTGTTGACATAGTCAGACATGGAATCCCAGCCCTCACATCACCTCATGCCAGGCCAGGTCTGTAGTGTTGACATAGTCAGACATGGAATCCCAGCCCTCACATCACCTCAGGCCAGGCTAGGTCTGTAGTGTTGACATAGCCCAGACATGGAATCCCAGCCCTCACATCACCTCAGGCCAGGCCAGGTCTGTAGTGTTGACATAGCCCAGACATGGAATCCCAGCCCTCACATCACCTCATGCCAGGCCAGGTCTGTAGTGTTGACATAGTCAGACATGGAATCCCAGCCCTCACATCACCTCATGCCAGGCCAGGTCTGTAGTGTTGACATAGTCAGACATGGAATCCCAGCCCTCACATCACCTCAGGCCAGGCCAGGTCAGTAGTGTTGACATAGTCAGACATGGAATCCCAGCCCTCACATCACCTCATGCCAGGCTAGGTCTGTAGTGTTGACATAGTCAGACATGGAATCTCAGCCCTCACATCACCTCAGGCCAGGCCAGGTCTGTAGTGTTGACATAGCCAGGCATGGAATCCCAGCCCTCACATGACGTCAGGCCAGGCCAGGTCTGTAGTGTTGACATAGCCAGACATGGAATCCCAGCCCTCACATCACCTCAGGCCAGGCCAGGTCTGTAGTGTTGACATAGCCAGACATGGAATCCCAGCCCTCACATCACCTCAGGCCAGGCCAGGTCTGTAGTGTTGACATAGCCCAGACATGGAATCCCAGCCCTCACATCACCTCAGGCCAGGCCAGGTCTGTAGTGTTGACATAGCCAGACATGGAATCCCAGCCCTCACATCACCTCAGGCCAGGCCAGGTCTGTAGTGTTGACATAGTCAGACATGGAATCCCAGCCCTCACATCACCTCAGGCCAGGCCAGGTCTGTAGTGTTGACATAGCCAGACATGGAATCCCAGCCCTCACATCACCTCAGGCCAGGCTAGGTCTGTAGTGTTGACATAGCCAGACATGGAATCCCAGCCCTCACATCACCTCAGGCCAGGCTAGGTCTGTAGTGTTGACATAGCCAGACATGGAATCCCAGCCCTCACATCACCTCAGGCCAGGCTAGGTCTGTAGTGTTGACATAGCCAGACATGGAATCCCAGCCCTCACATCACCTCAGGCCAGGCCAGGTCTGTAGTGTTGACATAGCCAGACATGGAATCCCAGCCCTCACATCACCTCAGGCCAGGCCAGGTCTGTAGTGTTGACATAGCCAGACATGGAATCCCAGCCCTCACATCACCTCAGGCCAGGCCAGGTCTGTAGTGTTGACATAGTCAGACATGGAATCCCAGCCCTCACATCACCTCAGGCCAGGCTAGGTCTGTAGTGTTGACATAGCCAGACATGGAATCCCAGCCCTCACATCACCTCAGGCCAGGCTAGGTCTGTAGTGTTGACATAGTCAGACATGGAATCCCAGCCCTCACATGACGTCAGGCCAGGCCAGGTCTGTAGTGTTGACATAGCCAGACATGGAATCCCAGCCCTCACATCACCTCAGGCCAGGCTAGGTCTGTAGTGTTGACATAGCCAGACATGGAATCCCAGCCCTCACATCACCTCAGGCCAGGCCAGGTCTGTAGTGTTGACATAGCCCAGACATGGAATCTCAGCCCTCACATCACCTCAGGCCAGGCTAGGTCTGTAGTGTTGACATAGCCAGACATGGAATCTCAGCCCTCACATCACCTCAGGCCAGGCTAGGTCTGTAGTGTTGACATAGCCAGACATGGAATCCCAGCCCTCACATCACCTCAGGCCAGGCCAGGTCTGTAGTGTTGACATAGCCAGACATGGAATCCCAGCCCTCACATCACCTCAGGCCAGGCCAGGTCTGTAGTGTTGACATAGTCAGACATGGAATCCCAGCCCTCACATCACCTCAGGCCAGGCTAGGTCTGTAGTGTTGACATAGCCAGACATGGAATCCCAGCCCTCACATCACCTCAGGCCAGGCTAGGTCTGTAGTGTTGACATAGTCAGACATGGAATCCCAGCCCTCACATCACCTCAGGCCAGGCCAGGTCTGTAGTGTTGACATAGTCAGACATGGAATCCCAGCCCTCACATCACCTCAGGCCAGGCTAGGTCTGTAGTGTTGACATAGCCAGACATGGAATCCCAGCCCTCACATCACCTCAGGCCAGGCTAGGTCTGTAGTGTTAACATAGCCAGACATGGAATCCCAGCTCTCACATCACCTCAGGCCAGGCTAGGTCTGTAGTGTTGACATAGTCAGACATGGAATCCCAGCCCTCACATGACGTCAGGCCAGGCCAGGTCTGTAGTGTTGACATAGCCAGACATGGAATCCCAGCCCTCACATCACCTCAGGCCAGGCTAGGTCTGTAGTGTTGACATAGTCAGACATGGAATCCCAGCCCTCACATGACGTCAGGCCAGGCCAGGTCTGTAGTGTTGACATAGCCAGACATGGAATCCCAGCCCTCACATCACCTCAGGCCAGGCCAGGTCTGTAGTGTTGACATAGTCAGA